>CBVK0101467748.1:0-16732 GCA_900067695.1 Picea abies | reverse complement strand
GAGTCTACGAAGGTATACATACCCTACCCCCCTCTAGATTTGAACCTGTGACCTCTTAAAAGGAAACACATGTTCTATGTATGTATGTATGTATGTATGTATGTATGTATGTATATATGTGTGTTTGTGTCCAAAAATGGTGTCATGAGTAAAAAAGTGGGCATGAAAGCCTCAAAAGTTATCAGTATACATCATTGGGCTTAAGCCCTCAAAATGCATAGTATAAAAAGTTCTCTTGGCACATAAATAGTCTGACGCTATCTAAGGTCTAGGCCATTTGGCCCTGCTATAGTGGATGACAGTGTTCCAAATATGTTGGAATAATTGGACCTAGGTCCGAGGAACCCCTACTACATGTGGTTGCATTCTTGGGGGGGAATCCTTGATCTCATCCATAGAAACTAGATGAGTGAGAGCAGTAAGGTTCCTCTCTACTCATCATAGGACTCCATTAGCCTCTCTGGTTGGGGGTCCTCCCGCAATAGCTTGTCCTCCTGCTGCTCCTAGTCATGTCTTTGGTTGAGGACGATGCCTAGTCCTAGAGAATTTTATCGGTTGAAATGGTCCCACATCTGTACATAATATATTTGTAAGTTAGTACTCTGACGCCTACATAAAAAGGATATATATAAAAATTAAAAATATAATAACTTCAAAAAATATATGTTACCTATCTTGCTACACTCCTTGCTAGGGGGCATGGGCATGTCTTGATCTCTAAGGAAGCTAATCCATGCATAATGATAGTCCTATATGACTGGGATCTAATGTGCCCACCAGTCGGAGAATTTGTTGTCGAAGGACTCCAGGGTAAGCTAATCCATGCATAATGATAGTCCTATATGACTGGGATCTAATGTGCCCACCAGTCGGAGAATTTGTTGTCGAAGGACTCCAGGGTCCTTCCTCCACTCTGACTATGCAATAATACCATCCACCTACACATTGTTGGGAAAAAGGAAATATGCCCCCATACTGTTTCTCTAGGACTGGGACTGGGAACCCTCTCGAAGAAGAAGGAACACAAAATGGTACAAAACCCAAAGTTCTTGTTGGTACACCTACAACACTCTATGAGTTGTCTCTTCATGCATACTAGCATGGTAGTAATCTAGTAAAAAATGGTTTCCTCTAAACATTGAACTGCACAATGCATCTATCTAGGGGAGGCTTGATGGAGTGTTGTGGATCCAGTAATATGCCCGATCATGAGTAAAATCAATCGCAAAGATAGGTTGGTAATATTGTGAATTGGCAGCTGAGAACCTAATTTCTCAGTACCAGCCTCACAATGCATCATGACATAGTCTTCGATGTTGTATGGCCCTCGAGGAAAAGTCCTCAAGTTAATCGATTCCCTTCTCCTAGAGAGGCCAGTCAAGAAGTAAATATCCTCTATGGTTGGGGTCAATGATTGACCCTCCAGCATGAATACCTTTGTGTCTGGGTGCCAATACTCTACCAAGGCATTGAGAAACCTCAGTTGTGCCCTCATTAATGGACACTGAAATGATTTCCATATGCCACATTGTTTTAGCATAGAAACTGCCCCAGGGTCCTCCTTGACCAAGACATCCAACTCCTCATGTTCCCTCTCTCTCTAATATCCTCTATCGTTGGGGTCAATGATTGACCCTCCAGCATGAATACCTTTGTGTCTGGGTGCCAATACTCTACCAAGGCATTGAGAAACCTCAGTTGTGCCCTCATTAATGGACACTGAAATGATTTCCATATGCCACATTGTTTTAGCATAGAAACTGCCCCAGGGTCCTCCTTGACCAAGACATCCAACTCCTCATGTTCCCTCTCTCTCTAGTGCACATACATCCTGTCACATTCAAAGATGGAGAGGGTTTAGTTTCTTGTATTTTCTTTTTTTCAAATTAAAAGGAGTTATACGCGGGCTATAGTTTAAATAGTCACGTATGTAGTCAAGTTGTTTATTACTCTTCCTCAGTACATATGCGGGTTAACTTTGGACATCCCATGTACATGCATATGTGACTTTTTTTCAAAGGCGTGCCCCTCTCAAACTAAAAATTAAATGCATATAAGTAAACTAAATTGCAAGAGGGGGGAATTTATACTTACTTGGTCCAAGTAGGAGAGTTTTTTGTCCACCTTAGCTTCCATAATTCGATATTTTGACAAAGGGGATTTTTGACTTATTGTTAATTTCCAAGTTGCAATAGTAAAAATGAGTTGTCCACCTCTATTTATAGAAGTTTTTGGCCCTTTTTCCCCCCTTTCTCACTTTTTATAGCTTGGTGGCTTCTTGAGTTCTCATTTGAGTTATCTTTTGGTCATCGTGATGAACTAGTCCATAAGGTTTGGTGATTGTTTTAGATAAGTTACATTCACATAATCCCATGGTAAAAGTCATTTTTTCCAACTTTTTCATAAATGTTAGGTTTTCACTCCCAACTTTCTACATTTCATTGTCTTTTCCACTTTGCTATAGGATCGACCCCACTGAAGTGTGACACAAAACCTTCTTTTTTTCTATATAAGTGTTGTAATTAGGTGGTAGAGCCTACCTCTACATTGATTCCCTAGCTAGATCATTTTCTTCATTTTGGCATCCATGCTATCAATTTTGACTATAGGCTTGGGAGTCCTTTTTAGTCTCATCATGATTACATATTGAATCCTCATTCTTCTTGCTAATCATCATTCTTGGCCTTATCCTCAAGACTCCCTAATGACCACACTTTTTTGTCTTTAAAGATCACTTTAAATTTCTAAAGCAACATCCAAAGAGACTGTATTGTTATTTTCAATATCATTTGGATTAATTGAGAAAAGCATCCCTTGGAGTCTTCTTTAATCCCTTTTCAGACTCTCTAAAATTGAAAACATTGATGAGTGATATCGTTGTCCTTCATGCTTGCCAAACTAAAATTTGAAGGCACATCTTTTTAGCACTGAGAGTCACCCTCAGATTGCAAGAGGATAATCCCAGTACCCATCAAAATGTAAATGTATTAAAATGGTTTGAATAGGTGGATCAAAAAGATGAGAAATAAAGGGAGATGGAAGCAAAAAGTCTGTAGAGGCATTCCATTCGGCATGGATTCATAACATCCTACATATCAAAGAAAATCAAACTGTATATTAGACAAAGAGATATATAATGATGAGTAGAAGCATGGTGAATATGAAAAAATGAAGAACATGCATTATACATAGATCCTTTCTGCAATAGATAAAGATTTTCTTAAACAATGAAGAATGATTTAATGGGCAAGCTACAATAGATCCTCTATTGTTCATGAATCCATCAATCAATGGTAGTTATGATCCTCAAAACCTACAATATGTTCAAGAAAGAATATAACAAAGAAGTGGGAAAACAAAGAAGACAATCTGATAACAACTCTCATGAATCTTTAATGGAAGAAAATGTCCTTACAAACAGGCCCCCGAGGTTACAGATGAGCAACTAAAATTTCTCCTACTCTCTCTATCCTATCTTGGCTCATGAATCCAACCCTTCTCACCTCTTGTACAATGAATATATATCCATATAGGTCCTTTCCAAATCACCCATTCTAACTCCAACCCCTTTCCCAACATAGAAACAACTACAAACATAAAATGACACGTTTTAACTGATTTCCTACTTTTCATGAGGCAAAATTCTTAAAAATAGGGTTCAAAATGCCACTTGTAATTCTCAAAATATAATAGATGTGTAAAATATGAGAACAATTTTTATATATAACATCATTATAAAAAACAACCTCTCTCAGTTTATTTAAATTCATCTCCAGCTAGCCAGAATATGTGTCGCAAAAAAATGTCTCAAACAAGAAATCATGAAAATGGAAAAATTAGGGCTGAAAGATTCTTTTAAATCTCCCAATCTGTGACACCTGTGTGAAAAATGAAAGAGGTTAATGTTCATGGGTCTGTTCTTGACGATAACCTCCTTTGTATTTTTAAAATTCATCGTGGTTCACCCAGGAATGCTTCTGAACATCAGTTGGTCAAAAATATCAGTTCAATAGTCTAGAATAGAGTTTCCGCAGCACATTCCATAGCACATTTTGTAGAGCATTTCTAAGTTCACAACGCCCTAGCCATTTCATAGTGCCAAAGTAAAATCAAGTAGCCAACCCCTTCCTAACCTCCAAACAAGAAAAAAAATCTCATGGAGTACCTGATGGCTATGAGGTTGATGCGGGTAATTTTGAATTTTCTCCAGGATGCTTGCAACCTATCTAACCTACAACCCTCTTCCTTAACCAGTTCGCAACGCCAACTCAATTATAGCTTGCATACTCCGAGGAGGATGCTAGTTGATGGTATGACATAAGAGCGGGAGATAAGGCTAAATGTAGGCTCTGAAAACCATAAATCCTCCTTTACATGATCAATTTTATGTGTTAACATTTGGCTCCACATGGGATGGAGGCCTCCCTGTGAGGCTCTAAGAACCTAGTAGTTCCAGTTTCCTTATCCATTCCTTCTTTGTCCAGGAAACCTGTATTCCTGAGAGCGCATTCACTCTTTATTTGAAACTGAAAATATCACATATTGAAAACAAAATTAATGCAAACAAGATGCTCGAGAACTAATCTTTACTCTTCCTACTCCTACTCTATCCAAATTCTTCCTCAAGATCAGGTAAAATCATGCTTCCAATGAATCTGTACGAGGAATTGATTAACAAGCCAACATTTTTGTATGTGTTCCAACAAAATGAAGACTAGAATAAAAATCAATACTTGATTGTAAGTTTGATTTTTAGGTTTATCATGAAACGAAGACTAAAACCATGAATCCATGAATTCCTACATATAGATAGCAATTAGATCATGAAAAGTAGAAGACGTGAAATTATGACAATAAAAGGTTACCTCGGCCTGATATTGTTCCAACTGAAGATCAAATATTCTCGACATATTCTCTTTCCCATGGAGGCTACCACTTTTAGCTATTTGCAAATATGAACATGGTTGTAGAATGATTTCACTGCTAGTCATAGGTTGTTTGATGTTGTTTACAGATCTAGGTTCAAGCATGGTGAATGCAGGTTTGTTGATTTGTAGAGATGGTTTCCCAATGTCTTCTACAGACCCTGGATGGCATATTTCCTCACAATGTTATTCCTTAATGAATGAAGAAAAAGGATATATAGTATGGCCTTGAAATTCCTTCATATCCTCATCAAAATCTACTTCATAGTTGTCATACATTGACTGGCTTCTCCTTAAGTCAACAAAATGTTATGTAGGGATATGCTCTTCTTCATCTAAATACTCATGAAATATAGGTGATCCCAAATCTCGTTTGTATTGCAATGAAATATGAGCAATCTCTTGATTATTCTCCTCAATCACAGGTGAAAATATATCTTAGGAAACCTCTTGAAGAAATTGAGAAAAATCCTCTTCTACAATTATTTCTTCTTTTAAATCTGAGACAACAGGTGCATCAGGGGAAAGATATAATGCATCTAAATATATGCAATCATCGGTACTATCATCGATCATATCTTGAAGACCTTCTTCTCAGGATATAGAAAGAGAAAAAATTTCATCCATATCTTCATTAAAATACTTACTTCCATCCTTACTACTAGAAGAAAACACATGTTGAATATCTGAATGAAACTCCTCACAAAAATGCTCGAAAAATATCTCAACTGGGTAAATCCTCTCATAATATAAATTAAAAGCATCATGAAAATCATTTAAAGAATGGATACTAGCAACAGGAAGAGATTGACACCATTCCCGAGCATGTTCTTCTAGAGAAAATATGAACATCTTGATCAAGACATCCTCGTGAACAAAATTATGTTCAAGCATGAATTTATGAAAATTTAATAAGTGATCACCAGGATGATCATGCTTACTTCCTCTGAATCCTGGAAGATAATCACTCCATTCAGTTATAATCGGCACTGGATGTGGAAAACTGATTATATTTGAGAAATCACAGAAAGAATACCTCTGAGCCAAGATAGCTTCCATTGTTATTGTTGTCCCATATCAGTTAAGTTTCCAATAGGCTCTTCCTTCATGGATTGGAGTTGCCAGGTGAAAGACGCAGTCTCGAATATGTGACCAGCCCTTGTTCACCATCAAACGTTGGATCTAATTAATGTCGTTCTCCTAGGGAAGATGTCTTCATTGTCATTCCCAACAACAAAGCCAAAAATGTTAGCATTAAGAGTCACCCTCAGACTACAAGAGGGTAAGATTAGTACCCATAAAAATGTAAATGGATTAAAATGGTTTGGATAGGTGGATCATCAAGATGATAAAGAAAGGGAGAAGGAAGCAAAAATTCTGCAGAGGCATTCCATTGGGTATGGAGTCATAACATCCTATAGATCAAAGGAAATAAAACTATATATCAGACAAAGAGATATATAATGATGAGTATAATCATGGTGTATAAGAAAAAAGGAAGAACATCCATTATACAGAGATCCTTTCTGCAATAGATAAATATTTTCTTAAACAATGAAGAATGATTTAATGGGCAAGCTACAACAGATTCTTTGTTGTTCATGAATCCATCAATCAATGACAGTTATGATCCTCAAAACCTGCAATATGTTCAAGAAAGAATATAAAAAATAATTGGGAAAACAAAGAATACAATCTGATAACAGCTCTCATGAATCTGTAATGGTAGAAAATGTCATTACAAACAAGCCCTCAGGCTTACAAATGAGCAACTAAAACTGCTCCTACTCTCTCTAGCCTCTCTTGGATCATGAATCCAACCCTCATCACCTCTTGTACGATGAATATATAGCCATATAGGTCCTTTCTAGATCACCCATTCTAAATCCAACCCCTTTCCCAAAATAAAAACAACTACAAATAGAAAATGATACATTTTAACTGATTTCCTGTTTTTCAAGAGGCAAAATTCTGAAAAATAGGCTTCAAAATTCCACTTGTAATTCTTAAACTATAATAGCTATGTAAAATGTGAGAACAATTTTTGTAGATAAGGTTGTTATAAAGAAAAACCTCTCTTGGTTTATTTAAATTCATCTTCCGCTGGTAGGAATACGTGTCGTAAAAACATGTCTCAAATAGGAAATAATGAAAACTAAAAACATAGGGCTCAAATTATTTCTAATCTCCCAATCAGTGACACCTATGTGAAAAATGAAAGAGGTTAATGTTCCAGGGTCCGTGCTTGAAAATTATTTCCTTTGGATTTTCAAAATTCATCTTGTTTCACTCGAAAATGCTCTTGGAAGTCAACTGGTCAAAACTATCAGTTCAACAGTCTAGAGCAGAGTTTCCGCAACACATTCTGTAGTGCATTTTGTAGCGTCTATCTAAGTTCACAGCACCTGATCCATTTCATAGCGCCAAAGTAAAATCAAGTAGACAAACCCTTCATGACCTCCAAACAAGACAAAAAATCTCATGGAGTACCTGATGGCTATGAGGTTGATGCTGGTAATTTTGAATTTGCACCAGGATGCTTGCAACCTATCCAACCTACAATCCTCCTCCCTAACTAGTTCACAATGCCAGTTCACAGTGCCAACTCAACTATAGCTTGCATACTCTAAGGATGATGTTATTTGATGGTATGACATAACAATGGGAAATATGGCCAAATGTAGGCTCTGAAAACCATAAATCATCCTTTACATGATCAATTTTATGTGTTAACACATATTTTCGGTGGTAGTTTACCCCTTTTTTGGTCTGGATGGATAATTTTACGAATAAAGGTATGTTCTAGGAACTTCCTCTAGAAGAGTATTCTCATGTGTAATTTTAACTCTTTTTTGCACCTGAGGGACTAAATTTTTGAAAAAGTAACATTCTCCTTGGTTTTGGTTTATCTCTTTTTCAAGCCTTGGAGATTAGTTATGAAAAATAAACCCCCCCCAAAGTCCATATTTAAGCTCTTTTCAGACTCCCTAAATATGAAAAGATCATTGGATGACCTTGTTCCTTCACACTCGTTAAATTGGTCTAGAACAACATCTACTTGGAATGAGTTTAACCCTCTTTCCAGCCAGTAGATTATTGTGGAAAAAGGTACACCTCAGGAGATTTGTCTTGCTGGGAGAGTTCTCCTTGGTTATATTTTATACTTTTTTGGGCTAAGGAGACTAAACTTAGAAAAAGGTTGTGAGTCCATCATTATGCTCTTTTTAGACTCCTTAAAATTGAAAATATAGCCGAGTGATCTTGTCTTTATCACACTGGTTAAAATAATTTTGAAAGGACCTCCTTTTGATGCAAGTTTAACCCATCTTCAAGCTGATTGGACTAATTGCAAAAAAGGTACTCCTGCAGTCTTCTTTTTTCATTTTTTTCAGACTCTCTAAACGTGAAAAAACCACCGAGATTTCCTTCTTTAGGATTGTAAATATTTACATGAAGGACTCTTGTTGTGTCATGCTTAATCACATTGCGGGTCTCATATTTGTGTCTTTGGCCTAATGTCAGCCCCATGTTGCTCTCAACTGAACCTTTAAAGAATTCCTTATATGCAATCCTTGCAACACTTTTTTCCTCTGCGATCTGACACCTTGGCCCATGGAGGAATTTTCCTCGAGTGTCCTTATCCTGCACATGTCTCCTTGCCTTGAGAATCAATATGTTACATGCAATTGGAACCAGTTTTCTTTCTCGTGACACCCATTCCTCCTTTGTAACATAGATTCTTTTATTCTTTTTCAAGCTCGTTAAAAAATTGAAAAAGAAAAAAAACACAAAATATTCCAAAAAGAGGGGACAAGAAATATACATTCTTTTTTGGGCAGCAAGATAGTCGCCCTTTGACAAAGCACATCCTTTCATTTTTTCGCTAAGCATTTGGATCTAGTATGGCCTTAGGAAGTTGTTCTAACTACATAGAGTTGTGTCCTCCTCCATTTGGTTACTCTTCCAAAGATATGGAGAGTTTGCGGTGCCTCCTACATCACAGAATTATGTCAATGTTACATTTCCTGAGTCTGATCATCTTTTGTGTTTTTGTCCAAGGGAAGTTTTATCCAACCTGATTCGACCATTCTATAGTTTTTCTCTTGAATTTCATGAGTCAGCCATCTCGTGAGTCCAGTTAAGTCCAGATTCAAAATCGATGAAGTTCTCTGCCTGATCATCGAGATCCTCCAGTATTTTCATGACGGCTTGTCGAAGACATCAGAGTAGTGAGTTTTACACTCCTATTGTACGTTTTACACTCCTATTGTACTCCTATTGTACTCCTACCTGAGTTGTTAAATATCTTGAAGTTGTTTCTCAACCTATGAAGCCCTCATCTCTAGCTACAAGGCAATGCTTCTTGACGATGCATATTGTATTGTATTTGAATATCATTGAATGATTTTGAGATGTAGATCCATTGTGTATTGCTCGCGGCTACACTTTATATAGACATTTATATGACATGGATCTACAATGTACTTGATTGGAAGCCATGATTAGTTTATCTCAAGCATGGGTATGCCCACCTCAGAGACATTATTATTATTTTGCAGATGGTGCACTCCCAAACTCTGGTCCCGGGCTCACTCGACTCCATGCATTCCCACTAGTAAATATATTGTAATGTAATTCAGCCATCATTTTCTCTTCTAACCCCACACATTAGGGGGCATCTATTATAACCCTAAAATTCTCTACCTATGCATACATGTCATTGGCATTTCTACTTGCATATTTTTCCAAATCACTTATGAGGAACTCTCTTGAAAAAACTATTTTTTGGAGCATGTATGCGCCCTATTGCACTACTTCCCATGTACATACACTTGTTGCATGCTATATATCCCGCATGCATACGCTAGCTTCATACTAAATAACCCGTGTTTACCTCCAAAATTTGCAAAAAATAAAAAGTTGCAAGGAATTTGATGGAGTTAACGGGCTATTGGAGGTTTCCTAACCAATTCACCTGTTCTAGCCCATCCCCAAACCAAATAACTATCCTTTTGTCATATAAAATGAGGTCTTTGGGTCCCATTCCAACATCAAGCATTAGAATAGTGAAACACTTCCCAAACCCCTTTTCCCTCCTTGCCCAAGTATTTGCAACCCCTTCTGAGTTTATGCCTCAGTATTCCCTCTCTAGCCTTTTCTCCCATACAATCCCTTCCCTTCCCTTGAAGTTCCCTCTCTAGCCTTTTCTCCCATACAATCCCTTCCCTTCCCTTGAAGTGATCAACTGATTATGAGAGTTGGGATAGTGCACTTGGAGCAACATTAAGAGGAGCTCAGACCAGGTTCACAGGAGTGTCGACCTACAAAGGTTTTAATTTTTGATCTTTGCATTTGAATAAAAGAATCTTTTTCCTCTCCCAAATGATATCTTTATGTTTTTTTATTTGATTTATGCATAATGGTTTATATCTAACCCTAATATTGATGAGTATAGATAGAATATTTGTAGTGTTTATTGCCTAAGTGTTTTTGTAGTTCAGCTTTGGGAGGTGACTTGTAGCCTAGGAGCTACAATGTTGGAGGTAGTCTACATCGAATGTTGAACTAAAGGTACTACTTCTGACCTACTTTCCCATATCTTTATGTTCATCTATTTAGAGTGTTTGTGGTAGTTTAGGAATTAGATTGTCTTTTAAGGGAGATCATAGCTCTGCCTATACTTTGACCCTAGTATAGTAATAGGGGGATTTTCCCTACTAACAGGTTTTAAAATTATTTGGAAGTTGAACATAATGTACTTTTTAGGCAACAAAAGAAACATGTTGAGTAGGCAACAAAGGAGGAGGAGGAGGGAGCGGAAGTGACATAATGGGCCAATGACCTACACTATAGGGAGTATTAACATGAACATTATTCGAACCATCATTGGATGGAGGCATATAAGGTTGCATATTGGTTTGTTCAAGAATGTTTGCAATACTTTGGTGAGGTTGAAGGAGAGGTCTAACTAGTGGTTGAGTGGGCTTGAAGGCAAGGTGGTTTGCAAGGTTTAAATAACCATTTTGGACTAACCGGTTAAAATCCTCAGAATTTTCATCAAAATAGATGGAAAAACTCATCCGTTTATTTCTTCCTCTTTTCCCAAATGCATTGGGAACTCTTCCTTTGTTTCCCCTATTTATCCTATTTCTAGAGTGGTTGCTTCCTCTGGTGAAGAAACTCATCTAAATATTCTCAAACGATCAAAATAGTATACACAATTCATAATTTGTTAATCATCAAATGATATTCTACCTCAAACATAATTTAATAATGGATCTGAACTAACCATTAAATCAAGCATATTGAGGGAAAAAATGAAGTGAAACAAGGAAAACATGGATGGATAATATAGTTGTCCTTTCTATGCTTGTTGTCTAAAACATTCAAACTGTAAATATTTATTAAAATTTCACTGATCTCATTGAACATGGGAAAGTGAATGCAGATGGAATTATAATGATAAGGAGTAATGAAAATAGGACTTGTAATTTATGGAAAATGAAATAGATGACATGAATGCATGATAATGTTTATAATACATATTAATTCTTCTTACAACTTATCCTGTTTTGAATCTGGATAAAGTTCATATCAACATGCTCTGTAAACAAATAATTATGTCATGTCAACACATCCCATGATTCATTTCAAATTACATCAATTGTTCAAGCATTCAGACTCTGTATACCAATATTCCAACAAATCCCTTCTTTGAAAATTCTTTTCTATTTATACAACAGGGGGAGAAAAACTTGGGATCAATTGGAACATGATTTGGAACTTTCATGAATAATATATGAAAAATGATATATCATTTGAGGGTTTGGTCCTATTAAATAAAAGAGAAAGAGTAACTTCAATTCTACATGATTATCTTCATCACTTATCAATTGTGAAAACTCCCATCTTATGTCACTATCTTTCAATTCTCTAAACAAAAATTTTCAACAGACCTAAATGTTTCAATGAAAACACACTCTTTTTATTGTGACTTTAGGAAGATGAGAATTTTAATAAGAAACTCAAAACAAATCACCATATGGTTGTAAAACCATCATAATCATTTGGTTGAAGTAGAATTGAAGATATCTTGCAACACAATATTCATTTTATTGCATAAACAATGACCAATTTTCACATAATCACGTAATCCAAACTAAAAAACTTGTCAAACTATCAGCTTAAATATATGGTGACATAAAGGAACAAGATTAATTTGAACAAACTGAACATGGTTTCATGATTTATTCTTATGCAGCATGGGATCGAAACTTCGACCATAGTTATGACTAATAACTTAGTCACTTCAAAACCTTTTATTATTTATGAAGGTTGAGGTAAATAACTAATGAATCCATTTTAAGAACCATAAGGTCATGGGTTTGAACCCAACTTGAACTTAGCAAAGACCAAGGGAATGTTAGTTTAAAATTTTATGCATCACCATTTCAAAATGAAATGAAATTCATTATATGTATATCCATACAAAACGGTAAACCTCGAATTCAACCAATACTTAAGGATTAAATTTTATCATTGCTTGTTGGTAGTGCATGGACGAAGAGTTCATGCATTTCTCAAAACAATCTAAAATAAAACAACCAAAAGAAACTCTATTGGTGAAAAAGTAAAATGAATAGTTTGTATAAATCCATATAAATTTTGGTATCATGGGTTCAAAACCCAAATTAGCCAGAACCTTCAACTCAAATTTGAATCTGAAAAACCCCATTTCAATGATAACATAATCATGCTTAGTTATGAGAAGGAATATCTCTTATCAAATCACAAATTCAGTCCACAACCAAAGTTTTAGAGTTCAAAATCCATTAAGAATTATCTATAAAATTTCGTGGATATTGCACTAGAACAATTCATCACAACAAATATGATACATAAAACTAAAATCTACACTATGAAGGTTAAATTCCTTTAGATTCCAGAATATTCAGTTACTGATTTTCTGCTTATGCGTGAAATAGATAAAATGTAGAAAATAGAGAACATTAAAGCACAATCACACACCATCAACAAATAAACACAAGATATGACCTAGGAAACCCAATATGGGAGAAAACCTAACTAGACGGTGAGGTTTCTTTGCGCTCTTTTCTCTGGCATAGAAATGATGCAAGTACAAAGAAAGAGGCACTCTATGTGGAGTTTCCTTTGACATGTGGCTTGTATGGATTCTAAAATATCTCTCCTCCTCTATTATGCTCACACAATACCACTCTCATATGTTTTTCTCAGCTATGGAAAAAGATACAATGCAAAAGAATGGAACCCCTTATCTTCCTAGTGGCCCAGTATTTAACATAGCCCGATATCCATCTAGGGATAAGTATTTTACTTCCTCAACCATAAAATGTGATAGGATTTTGAACCTTATATAATAGTCTTTAAATTACGCACTTGGCTAGCCCCATATGCATGAGTAATGGGGGTTGATGTGGCATCCTCTGATACTATGGTGGTCAACATGTAGGTCAACTTGTGGGAGGCATAACTTTTGCATACGACCTTTGATTGATGCATAGTCTACATCGTTGGAAATGTGTCAGAGTGTATAACATTGTCAATTGGGTGTGTGTGTACTTTTTAGACATGAGAATCCAAAAAAAATCCATTTAATGACTAAAACTGGCTCCAAAAGATTTCGAACCCCAATTTTCCAAACTAGGACCTGCCACTAAATTGACTTTGCAAGATGATTTCTCCAATTTTTCCACTCTGAAAGCATCAATATAGATGAATAATAATATAATGATCCAATTTGTATCAAAGAAAAAGAGCATGAAAGAATGTATCCATAAGTGGTCATGGATTCAAAACCCATAGCACAAACAATACCCAAGAACAACATTTAAGTCTCATACTTATCAACAAAAGAACATTGCTTGGTTTTGCAAGTTACAACTACCTATATAAACCCTTAAGCCATTTCAAAACAATCATCATATTCCCACAAGTTCTAAATTAGATTCCACCAAAATCTTCGTTGTCAAGAAAACAACTTGTATTCACATTCAAAATTATGTTGGAGTCACGGGTTCAAAACCAACTCAACTTTCAGTAATCGGAAAAGAATTTGAATGCTGGTCATAAACATTTATATAATAAAACTTGTTCAAATAAACCAAGACTGATTCATATAAAAATTTCCAAATCAGAACTTTTAAACAACACAATATCAATATCAAATAACAATAAGTGGGGTTTGAAACCAAGCCTTTCCTCGGTTAAGCGAAGGAATTTTGAAATTTGACATACCAAACAAAAAGCAACCATTACAAAAGATCAAACCTCGGTCTCATTTCATAGTTTAAATAGATGGGTTTCTCTTAAAAATTTATGAATGATAAATGGAAAGTGAAGTAGTGCATGGAACGAAAAAATAAATAAACATTATTACAGAGCAACCACTTCAGAAACCCTTGAACCATTAATTTATTAAGAGCGAGAAAGAAGATAAAATATTAGCATACCCAAAACTAGTCATGAATAAATCCATTAATAAACTATTATTTTACAAAACGTATGCAAGCGATGCTCAACAAATGAATGCAAGTTATGCTCAACAAGCTGATATTTTCATACCTAGGCTTGAGTGTTTTTTATACCAATGATGACGGTCAAAAATGGTTTCTAGAACTACCAAGAACTAAGATTCCACACTAGGCTTGAGCTCTACCTCTCCACAAAAAAACAAAAAAATAGATGACCAAATTTGAAGGCCATGAGGGTGGTATACATGGGACTATGGGATTAATTACCTATGTCCTTGCAAAATTAATTGCATGGCCATCCCATCCTGTTGGGCCCAAAACCAAATTCACATGTGTATGCCACATAACACATCAAACAATTCACATGAGCCATAAAATATACACAATATTCCATATTAACCAATCATAGGATGAAACCAACTACCATGTGATATATCAACCTTTTACTCATGCCATCAAACTTGTCACTTCATAATAACTAATCAAGTTGTCACCCACATGAATAGGTTAGGGTTTAGTAATTTTCATTATCAACCATATTCCATTTATATCATGTGTTAAATAAAACCATTCTCATTTCAAAAGAAACATATGTGCAACTCTTGCCATGTTATATTTCAAACTTAATTCAAACCTTTTTCTCATAAATTTCAGAGTTATGACATTTCATAACATAATTATTCTTTCCATATAGAACTGAAATGACTTGAAAATTGAATATATTGACATGGTTCACCATAAATTTATAGTAAGTTCATTATATGTGTATGAGAAAACCTTTTATATGTGTGTAGTATATAAAACCATGTATCCCTCATTGTAAGTATATGTCAAACTTATAGTTCATATGCTTTGAGTTTATACACTTAGAAAATGACTTTCTTTGCATGCATCATCATGAATAATGCCATCCATATAACTTTCATATTTCATCAGTACCATGTCAACAAGCTGAAGAATGAAGAGAAACAACCATCACTACCATGCATTAAACTGAAGTGCATCAACCCATCAAATCATGGTAGATATGTATGTATGCCATGGGAAATACTTGAAAATAAATTTTCATGTGTTTTCTTATTGGGGACCTGACCTATTAATATTATACCATAATATACCTATAGGCCTTACAATATTTTGCAAGATTTTATAATAGGTGACAATATTTTGAGTCAACAAGCCCGTGTGGCTTCAATGAATGTCCATCAAAATTGGTTAACAACATGGGAGATGAAGTGAGCTCAGAAGAGTCGATGGATTTCCAACAATACAATGGCATTATACATGTCTAATTTCCTTCAACGAAGAAATTTCTTCCAATAACGTGCTTGGAATACATGACATTGATTTGGAAGGAAACATGGTAAGGAAGATGAGACTTCACATATGTAGTATCAAACTTGATAACTTATGAGTTTGAGGAGTCAGTAGATCCTATTGCGGAGAACAATGAAATTTGTTGTGTGGGGAAATTTTGAAGCACCTCTACGGCTGACATCGCATAGGGTCTCTGAGCTAAGTCCTCAATAATGGAATAGTTGGGTTTGGCTCAAGCCTTTGGGTTGTTCAACGAACACTTGTACACACCTTTAGATATGTGTGGCATTGTTTCCCTGCCGTGTTTCTCTATGTGAAGAGAATTTTGGGGATTAGAAGTTTCCTTTCCTTTGGATGTTGATTTAGGATTATCATAATATTGGGCCCCAATCGACATATTAACCTTGTTGATTTAGGATTATCATAATATTGGGCCCCAATCGACATATTAACCTCCAAATTCTTCATGTTGATGAATGACAATGTGCCTTCTAGCAAGGGTGAATTTTGAGTGCCCCTTTGAGGATTTGCATTGGAAGAACCCATCATCATATTCTGTCATTGTGGGAATGAGTTATTCAACATATCAATTTATTGTTGTGAAAAAAGGTGTTGAGCCTCATCCATCTTAGGGAATTTATGGGTAAGATGATTGTCTTTACAAAGATTGCATGGAAACTTCACCTTTTTATTTTTATTTTTATCCCCCTTGTTATCACCTACTATGTTTTGCTAAGTCTCATCTCTAATCTCTTTTTTTCTCCATTTCAAAATTTGTGTATAAGCTATAAATCCTAATCATTAATTTGATTAAGGGCTCAAAATATTATTAAGGGAGTCAAATTAGCATTATGTTGAGATATATGAGGGATACTTAGTTTTATAAAACAGGATAGGATTATTGTTGTTTTCAAGTTTCTGTGGTGCAGAGTTTCACAAGTGTTCATCGGATAATCCACAGTTTGTATCATTTCGTCG
>CBVK0101467747.1:0-23588 GCA_900067695.1 Picea abies | reverse complement strand
AACAAAGAGGAATCTTCCCTAGTTTCTTTAACTAACTTATCATTTATCTCGGCTTCACATTCAGGAGAAATGTGAAGAGACGTCAGAATATTTAAAAGATACATGTTGATATTCATGAACATTTAAAACAACAGATACATTTGATATGATGCCAGATGCTTCTATGTTGTTTCTATCATAATGAATAGCATTCAACACATCTTGATCTTCATGGAAAATGCTTTCTCCCATAATAAATGCTTCATCACAAATCTAGTTTTCATGACTAGAAGAATCTTTATGAAGTAAAGAAAAATCATCACAATAGTTTTCATAAGGATACTCAGCTAAAAAATACTCTTTACAAAATGAATTGAAAGCTGCATGAAAACCTGTCAAAGAGTTGATTCTTGCAATGGGATGAGATCGACACTAATCACGAGCAATCCCTTCTAATGAAAACCTAAAATGATTAATCTAAACATCTTCATGCACGATATGAATTTGATGAATAAATTCATGAAAATCCAGCAAATGTTCAACTGTTTCCTCCCACTCTTCTCCTTGAAATTTAGGAAGGCTACTTTCCCATTCATCTCTACTAGGCACTAGATTAGGGAAACCAACTATCTTTGAAAAATCCTAGAAAGCATACCTATGAGATACAATCTTATCCATTTCAATCTAGTGGAGTCGCCAATATATTTTCGAACAATGGAGTCACCATGGTGAAGGATGAGCAGTTAGAACAATGTCTCCAACTTCAGTTCACCATCTAAAACTAGATCTATTTGTTGTCATTCTCCTGGGGAAGACATCTTCACTTTCATCCCTGGCAGTGGTGCCATGAATGTTAGCAGTGAGAGTCACCCTCAGACTACTAGAGGATAATTTCAGTACCCATAAAAAGTAAAATGTATTTAAATGGTTTGATGAGGTGGATCAGCAAGACCTTAAGAAAGGAAAAGATAACAGAGGTTACTGCAGATCAGTCCTAGACCGTTGGGAAATGGAGTCATAAGTAGTCTTCTCAATGAAGGCATTTAGACTGCCTATCAGACAAAGGATTTATGTGGTGATGAGGAGAAGGAAGACAGAATGGGTCTGAGTGATAAACGATGAAACATGGGAAATATGACAGCATATCCTCTACTGCTTTAGGAATCCATAGATCAAAGATGCTACATCCATACAAGAATAAAAACAATGAGTGTCTGAGAGATGAACAATGAAACATGGGAAAGATGACAACAGATCCTCTACCACCCACTCAGGAGTCCATATATCAAAGATATTACATCCAGAGAAGAAAAACATAATAGCATGTAAACTAAGAAGATAGTCTGATAAAAATAACTCAAAGGAGTATTTAATAATATAATATTTACAATCCATGCCCCTCAGGCTTACAACTAAAAAATACAGAGCCCTGCTCCTAAAAATATCTCATCTTTCCAGCCTCTGAACCCCCATCCCCCACAACAAAATTCTAAATGGATCTATCTATAATCTGATTAGTACACAACTGCCAGGACTATGATCTAGCCATCTCACTTACATATTTTCGTTTGTGCATCTTTCTATCAAACTATGCATGTTTCCTCCTATCAGACGCAAGCTCGGATCAGTATGGGTCTGCAAGAAGAAATCGCCCATCGTGGTACCTCAGGATGGCAACTTTATCTCCTCGTCCATAGCTTCCAAGTTTCCTATTTATGGACTGAGTTGAGGCTTCATCTATCGGTCCTTTTTCGTTAACCGAATCCTACTCGGGATCGGGGTGAGGCTTAATGCCTAGGGGGCGGCCACGTGATACTCTTGGATTTGTCATTATATAAGTACATGATTGCGGTGCCTTCAAAGGTGGTTTGGATTCACACCACTTTTGAGACCTTAATTCACCACCTTCCGCCACATAACCCTTTCTCTACACCATGGTTTCAATTGCGGGACCGCTCAAGAATTTTACAGTTCGAGCATGTTCCATCCCTGCAATGAAACATGGTGGTTGATCTAGTCATGATCCACAATCTGGGCACCTCTGCTAATTTAGCGCCTCTGCTAAATTTTTACTGCCCACCAACTTTAGGATCCTTCTAACTGTGATTAAGGATGGTTCTACATTTGGCGCTAAACCATAACACCCCCTGGAGGAATATATCTTGATGTTGACGTGGTGGCCTGACGTCAGTATCCTGACATGTCATGAAAATAAGGGTGACACATGGTAGGGCCAGATGGAAGTCACTTGTCTCCATGGATGAGCGCCAAGTGTTGAGTTAAAAAACACCCGTGGAATGGTTGGGCCCACAACGATGTGTCAACTGAATGTTACTTTGGTACTTCGGGCCTTCAGGTGATACTGCTACAAAGATCAATGGATCTTGTTGATTTGAGACCAATGGTCCACAATTACTTCGATATTTTTGGATTTGGGCCTATTGATTTGGATGCCCAAGTGTCGAATTCCAGAAGTGTCGAATTCCAGAAGTGAGAAATCTGGTGACATTTGGCCTATTGATTTGGATGGCCAAGATTTACTTCAGGAGTTCAGGCTTCAGGATTTTTCTCCTACTTTCTCGTGCAATTTTCCAAAGTGTTGAATTCTCAAAGTAAGAGATCTTTCAACACATGTCCTTGGCCTTAAATGGCTCAGATTTACTTCGGGACTTTGGCACTTCTGTCTAGTCGCTAATCCTTGCAAAATTTTGACATGTTGAATACACACAAGTCGCTGATCTGAACTGCTCCTCGGATCTCCACCGTTGAACATTTAACCCAAGCGTTGCTTGTATTTCATCCCAAAATAGACTACTCTGAATGTTGCACCTGTGCTCATGGATGTTTCTTGTGCAAGCAAAATATTTGGACAACTTGTTGCGACCCTTGACAACTTTATGTGATAACAGTTGGTATATGTTTTTCACCAAATTAGATGCCATAATTATGGTGTAGCCTGTGCAATTGTTGGATTTTTTGATGGAAAGAGGGTCAAGATTGCAAATTTGATTATGCAGGTCACAGAGGATTAAATAACATCATCTTCTAATATCCTTGTTGATGGTGAAAAGTGGTTCAAAAACATGTTAATTATAGGAGGGGATGTCAATCAATTCTTGAAACCAGAGCACAGAGATCCCAATTGGGCCAAGGGTATTCCTAGAGACTAGATAGTTGATGAGTGGATGGAATCTTTGTTGATGCTAAAAATTTTTATCACATGTGAAGGAAGTTATTCCACTATTTTACTTTTTCACTTATGATTCATCCTTCATTTGTCGAGAATCAAAAGAATGAACCTGCCATATTACTTCTTGATAGATTTGAATAAAATGGCCATGAAATTTCAAACATATCCCCGAACCCCACCACATGGTATCTATCATCAAGGGTTAATCAAAGTACTGGTTAAAGAAGAGATGGACAAATGACAGAGGATATGGGATCAATTCTTGATCTGTTTAAGGTTTAAAGTAGAAGTTCATTCTTCTGCCCAAAAATCGACTGATAAAGCTGTTGAACCAACACCAGGAGAATATTCAAGCATAATTCTACCTGCTTCTTTGAGAAATAATAAAAGGAATATTAGTTTGAATATTTCATATGAATGAACTGAGGACACCCCAAATAGTTTTCAACCAAGTGAAGGATCTTCTCATGCACTGGGTTGAGGTAGGCATCCTTTCCCTCATGCACAAAAGGTTTACATTAGAAAAAGTAGGAGGTTAGCAAAACTTGTGATCTTGAATGAAATGAAAGAACTTGAAACAATAGAGACACATGTAAACCCTATACAAGTTGAAGAACCCGTTACAAAGATAGTTCCTCCTTGTTCTAGTTCTTTTGATGATGATGTGGATAGATATAAAATCCTGGTAATAAAAAGGAGTACTAGGCCACACAACAAATTTAGATTAAAATCCAAATCCTTGTACAACCCCACCATTAAAGGTAAGGTCATTATAATTGATGAAGAGCCTACAAACACTAATGAAAATCCATCAACGAGCAATAATGTTTCTAAAATCAAGGCTAAGAAGAAGAAAACGAATAAGAAAGATCTAACAACAAATAGAAAGGCTCCTACAGAGAAAAATAGTTTGTCCGGAAAATAGAGTAAACTGAGAAGGAAGGGCCCAAAGCCTCTAACCAGATCTAAAGATGATAGGCCAAGGAGGATGACAAATTGTTCTCAAACGAAGCAATACAAAGGTAATAATTTGGATCTATTAGCTGAGGCAACTAAATCTGTTTTCCAGGGAGAAGTCTTAATTTGAGGTCTTGAATGTTTATGCAAAAAAACCATTTTTGACTTATGATGGTGAAAGCTTGATAAAACTTGTTTTTGATCTCATGATATTCAGGTATTATCTTCCCTGAAATAATGATTGGATGTAATATGGGAAAGGAAATCATGAATGATATAAATATCAAGTTTTAAAAGAGATTTATAGGAAGTTCCCGCATCACTATTCACTGGAAAAAAAGTGGCGCTACAGGCACACCTATAGCAACCGATTTTGCAGAAGAATGCACAAAGTTGCAATTCTGTGATAGAAATAGCAGATGATGAGGATAAAATTTTGAGGAACCCAAATAAAGAATATTATATCATTTTTTAAATATGATTTACAACCTCTTTTTGTGGATGAAAATATATGTCAGTCAACTATTATTGTCAAAGTGTTGTAAACAGGTAGATCACAAAGTATTGAATGGATGATAGAGGATCAGGCAGATCTTGTGAAAGATTCATCATACCAGCCAGTCGTATTCAAGTAAAAAAAAATACCTATTTCTATGCAAATTGTTTCCTATATTAAAGGATGTTGGTTGTAACTGTTTCCATTTATATGTATCACTAGATATGGGAAAAATTCACCTGCAGGACCTGTAAGAGCTAGTTTTGAGATATCCCTAGATATAAGAATGATCTTAAATGAATGAAATTGATGTAAAAACTCTATATATTTGATTAATTAAAGGAATAAAGGGTCGAATCCCCATTTTTGGCTTCATATTGAATATTTAAAGATTGTTTTGATCTATCTTTCCTATGTAAAGACTTCAGTGGCTAATGCAATTGATGGTTAGTCTGTAATCCTTCTATGTTTATCATCTTCACGGTTTCTTCTAAAACACTTTGCTGATGTTATACGAGTTTATGACAAATGATTTTTTTGTTGAGAAGGTTTCTTTAACAGGTTTTAGTAATCTTTTCCACATCGGTGTTTTTCTCCTTAAATCTTATTTAGAATGAATTCTAGATAAGGGTTTATTCCTCTGTTGCATAAAGACATTAAAGACAAGTTTTGTTATTGGTGTATTTATCAGTTTTTTTTCTTCCCCTTTCTCTCAATCATATCACTTAAATCTTAAATATCTAGCCATCATTTTTGTTTACCTGACTTGTTGCACTTAGGTAAGTGGTCTTAACGGATCAGATCATTATTCCTTTCAAATCAAGCAAGGATTTATCCATATTAAAACCCCTATTGAACATTTTTGAAACAAGGTGTGCTAGGATTAACTCAATAGAAATCTTGAGTTGAATTGTAGTGCTAACATATTTTGGTGTTATTGCCAGGGAACGAAATGATGAAATTTTCCCTGGGTAGAATGACAGAAGTTTATAGATCTAGTTGTAGATGGTGAAACTATAACTGGGCACAAGTTGACTACAATATATTTTCATGTGGTGACTCCACATAAGACACTCTAGATCCAAGAGAAAGGGGACTAGATCCCATCTAGAATATCCAAATGTGCTTGTTGTTTCAGACCCTAAGAAGATCCTAAAAAATTCTAAAGCTCTTAAAAAATTAGTGTCTAAGAAGTTGTTTCCTTTACCTCCTTCTGACGAATCCACCTCAGGGAAAGAGGAATTTTTTGAACCAGAATCATTTTACACACCCCATCCTGAGAGTAGATATAAATATGAGGAAAACCTTTAATTCCCTAAAGGAACATAGTACATTCCCTTAGAAAAGATACCAATCCTTGAACAAATTCAAGAAGAGAAACCTGATCTTAGCTTCCAAGTTAATATCCTTGTTGCTGAAAAACTTGTTGAAGAAATTCTCAAGTATTCTCCAAAAATTCAATTGGTGAACATCCCTAAGCCCTCATCACCATAGTCACCACATATAAATCAACCTTTAGGTGTTCAAACCATGGCAGGTGAAACACCACCCAATCCAATGGATTCTATTAGGGCTGCAAGATATGCACCTTTAGTATTTCCAAATAATATTCATCGTCTCCGAGAAAATTATTACATGAAGTACCTTCCAAGATTTGACAATGAAGGGGAAACAACTGCAGAGGAACATTTGATAGCTTTTTATTCCTTTGCTGCCAATTTCCAAGCGGATTATGATGATGTATGGATGAGGCTTTTTGTTCAAAGTTTAGATGGAGAAGTGAGGAATTGGTTCAAGAACCTAAGAGATAACTCTATTACTATCATCATGGATCTTAATGCTACCTTCTTGAGAAAGTGGGGAGATAAGAAAGATGATTTGTATTACATGAAAGGATTCAACAATCTTTGAAGAAAGAATGTTGAGTCTGTCTCTAAATTCTATCAGATATTTAATCAAATGTACCAAAATATACCAAATGATATCATGCTAGTTGAAAGATTAACAAAGGTTATTTAAGCTAATTCCTTTGATGTTGATTTTTGTTTTCTACTAAGGGAAAGAGGACCAACCACTTTGGCTGATATGAAAGATTCATCTCTTAAATTTGAATCCAACATTCTAGCATCAGAACACCTCAAGAAGAGATCAAATAATGGAAAGCTAAAGGAATAATATAAGTCTTCTTCATCAAATACCAAAAATCAGAAGATTTCCTTGGAGGAGATGGCAAGAAAGATGGAGGAGATGGCGAGAAAGATGGAGGAAATGTCATATGAGGTGTCTAAACTCAGATTGTAAAAATAGAAATGGAATAAACCTAATGAAGGAAATTGAAATAAAAATCAATATAAAAGAACTTATAACCCTCATATCATGAAGAGGGACAAGAAGAATAATGATGATAAGAAAATCTAGACACATCTGCAGAATAATTATATTGAGGAAAACCAAGAAGCTAAAGAGGTAGATGATGATTTGGATATTCATTTGTTCGGAGATGAGATTGCTCTTAGTCACCTAACACAGAATGAATATGAAGATTCATTAAATGCACAAGATGGGGAAGGTCCAGATAATATTATTTGCAACACAGATCAGTAGGGGTACAATTTTAGATCTAAATCAAGGCCTGCTAAATCTACTCCTCAAAAAGACAAATATGCTCCTACAAAACCTGCTCCTCAAAAATATAAACTTGTTTCCCTAGCAGTACAGACAAGCAACAAAAATCCTGAAAGAAAGAAAGTACATCCAGCTATGAAAATATCATCCTGAGAAGCAGACAAGTTCACATCTCCCTTCAGTCTAGAACATGAGATAAGTAAGATCAAAATTCTTATTCCTTTTGACTGAATTGGTTAAAACTAATTCTTATAGGGGTCATATTTGGAAATGTGTTAACACATAAGATTGATCATGTAAAGGAGGATTTATGGTTTTCAGAGCCTACATTTAACCATATCTCCAAGTATTATTTCATACCATCAACTAAAAACCTCCTCAAATTGTGCAAGCTATATTTGAGTTGGCGTTGCGAACTGGTGTTGTGAACTAGTTAAGGAAGATGGTTGGAGGTTAGGCAGCTTGCAGGCATATGAGTGCAAATCTGAAATTACCAGCATCAACCTCATAGCCATCAGGTACTCCATGATATTTTTAGTATTTTTTGGAGGTCAAGAAAGGTTTGGCTACTTGATTTTCCTTTGGCACTCTAAACTGACTTAGGCACTGTGAATTGAGACAGGTTCTACAAAATGCGCTATAGAATTTCCTATATTAGATGCTTTTGTAGATTTTATCATAAATCCCAAACAGCGATCTGGGTTTCCCTAAAATGTTTTGTGGAGGACGATGATATCCTTGTTGACTTGCTGACCAAATTTCATCCTGACCTGGTTTGACATTTGAGAGAAATAATTAAAACACTAGTGCACTACGAAATGTGCTACCAATTCTTTGTTTTGCATAGTTGTTGGATATTCACCTTGTTGGGAAGTTGCCACCTGTCAAGGAGGGTTCGAATGACTTCTCATGGATCAGTTAGATGTCAAGGTACACCTACACCTAGTTTTTATCTCCATTAAATACCTAATGCAGTGAGTTGGAAACAATTTATTAATGACTTCCAACCATTTCCTGAAAATTAATAGTTTGTTGGATTTTTTCTCTTTGACTATTGCCACCTAGCTCCAAGGCCTAGAATCCAATGAAAGAGATGGGATTCGAACTCCTAAGGATATTTTGATGCTATTTTATATTTAAAAGAGGAGGGATATCTTTGCGAGGGGTTGGATTCATGAGCCAAGAGGGCTAGAGAGGTAGGAGTAGATGGTTTTCTTATGTGTGTTCATTTGTAAGCCTGGGAGAATTTTATGATTGTAATCATTACTGCTTTTGAAGACTCATGAGAGCTATGATTTTTAGATTGTTATTCTTGTGTTTTGTATATCTTATTATTTGAATATATTTCATATTTGAGGATCAAAGGCTACAAATGATTTATGGATCCCAAAGTAGCAGAGGATCTGTTGTAATTTTTCCCATCAATCATTGTTTTATTCAAGTATTTTTTTAGTTATTAAACTGAGAGGATATTTGTTTAGTGAACATTCTATCTTATGTTTTCCTGAACTTTATTATTCCATCTATCATCATATAATGAGTAGAATGTTTATGAATCGATTTCCCATTGGTGTAGCCTACTGATCTATAGTTTGCTTCCCTCTCCCTTTCTTGCTTCATCAATGCACGGAGCAGTTGAAATTGCATCAGGAGGATGTCTTAATGAAAATGTTTATGTTCTCCCTGAAGGATGATGCCAGAGACTGGAAATTTTCTCTCCCTGCTGCAAGCATATCCACCTTGAGAGAATTCCATGCTACTTTCAATTTTCACTGTAAAAGGTATTACTCCTCTAAGTTTCTTTTTCATGATTATTGTGAGGAATATGAGAAAGGTGTTCAAGTTGCATTAAGTTTCTCTCTTGGATGTGAAGTTTAAGAAGATAACCTAGTCAAGGAAATCATTGAATGATCAACGCTTTTGTCTTCTTGTTCCTTTGTACTGGATGCATATTTAAATGATAGTTTTGATCATGAAAATACAATAGACATTTCTCATGACTATAAAGCTGAGATAAATGATAAGTTTGTTAAAAAAACTAGGGAAGTTTCCTCTTTGTTTTTTCCTAGATTTTCATAAATGATAAGTTTGTTAAAAAAACTAGGGAAGTTTCCTCTTTGTTTTTTCCTAGATTTTCAGAATTGAAGGAATATTTTGTTTACTACTCTTATGAAGAAAATGCAGAGGATATTTTTGTTCTTGAAACAGATGTCTTTAGAAGCCATGTTTATGATGAATAAGTTGTTTCAAATACTAACCA
Organism: Picea abies; assembly: GCA_900067695.1. NCBI lineage: Eukaryota > Viridiplantae > Streptophyta > Pinopsida > Pinales > Pinaceae > Picea > Picea abies. The sequence continues at coordinate 14,081 of CBVK0101467747.1, read as the reverse complement.
AGAACAACATATTTTTGATGAATATACCAGTGATGGTGATGAACATAAAAGGTATTACTCCACTAAGTTTCTTTTTCATGATTGTTGTGAGGAATATGAGAAAGGTGTTCAAGTTGCATTAAGTTTCTCTCATGGCTGTGAAGTTTAAGAAGATAACATAGTCAAGGAAATCATTGAATGATCAACGCTTTTGTCTTCTTGTTCCTTTGTACTGGATGCATATTTAAATGATAGTTTTGATCATAAAAATACAGTAGACATTTCTCATGACTATAAAGCTGAGATAAATGATAAGTTTGTTAAAAAAACTAGGGAAGTTTCCTCTTTGTTTTTTCCTAGATTTTCATAATTGAAGGCATATTTTGTTTACTACTCTTATGAAGAAAATGCAAAGGATATTTTTGTTCTTGAAACAGATGTCTTTAGAATCCATGCTTATGATGAAGAAGTTGTTTCAAATACTAACTAAGAACAACCTATTTTTGATGAATATACCAGTGATGGTGCTGAACATAATTTTTCTATGTTTTCTTTGGAACCTCTTAGCATAATTCTTGTATATGATGATTATGAGTCTGATACTTGGGAATGCTACGGAGGTGTTGAAGGGTAATTACATATGCAGTTGATATATTATCCATCACCAACAAATGATTAGTCATGTTTTGATAAAAACCATGTGTATGAGTAGTAGATTGTTCTTACAGTACATGCAAAAATCATTAGCAGTCAACCAATGGATGGTTCTGAAGATGAGGAGCAACCATTCAACCAACAAATGATTGCATCAGTCCTTTATCCACCTGTACATGCTGAGAACATCAAACAACATGTGAGCAGTGGTGAAATAAAGGAGGTAACCTTTTACCAGTTTAGCATGCCTTGCCAATAGTTTCATGACCCTGTCAATGAATACATGGAGTTGCACTTTTCAAATTCTTTGGAGCCTACAAATTTTATCATTTTTTCAACATTTGGAGTTTATATTGGTGATCATAATACTTTATTTAGTCAGTTTTCACACTTTTCTTTCTTCTTATGGATCATTTATAGTGAAGAGAATAATTATGTTACCAAATAGTTTGAGTGGCTATGGTGGAAGTTTGTTTTCGCCTAAGCAAATTGTAAAATTCAGTTAGAGTAGGGTCATGTATATAAATAAGCTCATGTGCAAGCATTTCGGTTTTTCAATTTTATTTAGGTATTTGAATAAGACTCCACCAACCCAATTGATAAGGCACTAGAACTACATGATTCTTGGAGCCTCACAGGGAGGTCTCCATCCCTTGTGGAGCCAGATGTTAACACATAATATTGATCATGTAAAGGAGGATTTATGGTTTTCAGAGCCTATATTTAACCATATCTCTAGGTATTATGTCATACCATCAACTAACAGCCTCCTCGGAGTGTGAAAGATATATTTGAGTCAGTGCTGCGAACTGGCACTGTGAACTAGTTAAGGAAGAGGGTTGGAGGTTAGGTAGCTTGCAGGCATCTAAATGAAAATATGAAATTACCAACATCAACCACATATCCATCAAGTACTCCATGATATTTTTTGTCTTGTTGGAGGTCAGGAAAGTTTTGGCTACTTGTTTTTCCTTTGGCACTGTGAACTGGCTTAGGCACTACGAAATGCACTATAGAATTTCCAATAGCAGCTGCTTTTACAGATTTGATCATAAATACCAAACAATGATGTGGGTTTCTCTGAAATGTTTTGTGGAGGACAGTGATATCTTTGTTGACTTGTTGACCAAATTTCAGCCTGAACTAGTATGGCATTTGAGAGAAACAATTAAAACACTAGTGCACTACGAAATGTGTTGCAAATTCTTTGTTTTGCATAGTTGTTGGATATTCACCTTTTTGGGAGGTTACCACCTGTCAAAGAGGGTCCGAATGACTTCTCATGGATCAGTTATATGTCAAGGGACACATGCACCTAAGTTTTAGCTCCATTAAATACCTCATGCAGTGAGTTGGAAACAATTTATTAATGACTTCCAACAATTTCCTGAAAATTAGCAATTTGTTGGATTTTTGTCTCTTTGACTATTGCCACCTAGCTCCAAGGCCTAGAATCCAATGAAAGAGATGGATTCGAACTCCTAAGGATATTTGATGATATTTTATATTTAAGAGAGGAGGGAGATCTTGGATAGGGGTTGGATTCATGAGCCAAGAGGGCTAGAGAGAGTATGAGCAGGCAATTTCTCTGTGTGTGTTCATTTGTAAGCCTGGGGGCATTTTATGATTGTAATCATTACTCATTTTGAAGACTCATGAGAGTTGTGATTTTCAGATTGTTCTTATTGTGTTTTATATATATTCTTATTTGAATATATTGTAGATTTGAGTATCAAATCCTGCCAATGATTCATGGATCCCTAAGCAGCAGAGGATATGTTGTAATTTTTCCCATCGGTCATTGTTTTATTCAAGTATTTGTTGATATATTAAGCTGAAAGGATATTTGTTTAGTGAACATTATATCTTATGTTTTCCTTCTTCATTCTTCCATCTATCAACATATAATCTTGTTTTATGTTGAGAAGCTTTAGTTCCTTTGATGAGTAGAAGGTTTATGACTCCATTGCTCATTGGTGTAGCCTACTGATATGTAGTTTGCTTCTCTCTCCCTTTCTTGCTTCATCAATGCATGAAGAAGTTGATCTTGCATCAAGAGGATGTCTTAATGAAAAATTTTATGTTCTCCCTGAAGGATGATGCCAGAGACTGGTACTTTTCTCTCCCTGCTGAAAGCATATCCACCTTGAGAGAATTCCATGTTTCTTTCAATTATCACTATAAAAGGTATTACTCCTTTGAGTTTCTTTTTCATGATTGTTGTGAGGAATAGGAGAAAGGTATTCAAGTTGCATTAAGTTTCTCTCCTGACTATGAAGTTGAAGAATATAACCTAGTCAAGGAAATCAGTGAAGGATCAATGCTTTATTCTTCTTGTTCCTATGTACTGGATGTAGATTTAAATGATAGTTTTGATCATAAAAATACAATAGACATTTCTCCTGACTATGAATCTAAGATAAATGATAAGTTAGTTAAAAAATCTAGGGAAGTTTCCTCTTTGATTTTTCCTAGCTTTTCAGAATTGAAGACATATTTTGTTTGCTTCTCTTATGAAGAAAATGCAGAGGATATTTATGTTATTGAAACATATGTGTTTAGCAGCCCTGCTTATGATGAAGAAGTTGTTTCAAATAATGACCAAGAAGAACCTATTTTTGATGAATATACCAGTGATGGTGATGAACATATGTTTTCTATGTTTTCTTTGGAACCTCTTAGCACAATTCTTGTATATGATGATTATGAGTCTGATCCTTGGGAATGCTATGGAGGTGTTGAAGGGGAATTACATATGCAGTTGATCTCTTATCCATCACCAAAAAGTGAGCATCTATGTTTTGATAAAAACCATGTGTATGAGCAGCAGATTGTTCTTACAGTACATGTAAAAAATATTAGCAGTCAACCCACAGATGGTTGTCAAGATGAGGAGAAACCATTCAACAACCAAATTCTTTCATCAGTCCTTTATCCACGTGTACATGCTAAGAAAATCAAACAACATGTGAGAAATGATGAGATAAAGGAGGTAACCTTTTACCAGTTTAGTATGCCTTGCCAGCATTTTCATGGCCTTGTCAATGAATACATGGAGTTGCACTTTCCAAATTCTTTGGAGCCTGCAAATTTTATCATTTTTTCAACATTTGGAGTTTATATTGGTGATCCTAAGAATGTATTTAGTCATTTGTCACACTTTTATTTCTTCTTATGGATCATTTGTAGTGAAGAGAAGAATTTTGTTACCAAATTGTTTGAGTGGCTATGGTGGAAGTTTGTTTTCACCTAAGAAAATTGTAAAAGTCAGTTAGAGTAGGGTCATGTATATAAATAAGCTCATGTTCAAGAATTTTGGTTTTCAATTTGCTTTAGGTATTTGAATAAGACTCCACCATCCTAATGGATAATGCATTGGAATTGCATGATTCTTGGAGCCTCACGGGGAGGTCTCCATCCCCTGTGGAGCCAGATGTTAACACATAAGATTGATCACGTAAAGGAGGATTTATGGTTTTCAGAGCCTAGATTTAACCATATCTCTAGGTATTATGTCATACCATCAACTAACAACCTCCTCGGAGTGTGCAAGCTATATTTGAGTTGGCGCTGTGAACTAGCATTGTGAACTAGTTAAGGAAGAGGGTTGGAGGTTAGGAAGCTTGCATGCATATAATTACAAATATGAAATTACCAGCATCAACCACATAGACATCAGGTAATCCATGATATTTTTTGTCTTGTTTGGAGGTCAGGAAAGGTTTGTCTATTTGATTTTCCTTTGGTGTTGCGAACTAGCTCAGGCGCTATGAAATGTGCTATAGAATTTCCTATAGTAGCTTCTTTTACAGATTTGATCATAAATCCCAAACGGTGATGTGGGTTTCTTTGAAATGTTTTGTTGAGGACGATGATATATTTGTTCTCTTGCTAACCAAATTTCATCTTGACCCAGTTTGGAATTTGAGAGAAACAATTAAAACACTGGTGCACTACGAAATGTGTTGCCAATTCTTTGTTTTGCATAGTTGTTGGATATTCACCTTGTTGGTAGGTTGTCACCTGTCAAGGAGGGTTCGAATGACTTCTTTTGGATCAGTTAGATATCAAGGGACACCTGCACCTAATTTTTATCTCCATTAAATACTTCATGTAGTGAGTTGGAAACAATTTACTAATGACTTCACACAATTTCCTGAAAATTAGCAGTTTGTTGGATTTTTTTCTCTTTGACTATTGCCACCTAGCTCCAAGGCCTAGAATTCAATGAAAGAAATGGGATTCGACCTGCTAAGGATATTTTGATTCTATTTTTTATTTAAGAGAGGAGGGAGATCTTGGAGAGGGGTTGGATTCATGAGCCAAGAGAGGCTAGAGAGAGTAGGAGTAGGCATATTCCCTGTGTGTGTTCATTTGTAAGCCTGAGGGCATTTTATGATTGTAATCATTACTGCTATTGAAGACTCATGAAAGGTGTGATTTTCATATTTTTATTCTTGTGTTTTATATATCTTCCTATTTGAATATATTGTAGATTTGAGGATCAAAGGCTGCCAATGATTTATGGATCCCTAAGCAATAGAGGATCTGTTGTAATATTTCCCATTAGTCATTGTTTTATTCAAGTATTTGTTGATTTATTAAACTGAGAGGATATTTGTTTAGTGAAAATTATATATTATGTTTTCCTTCTTCATTCTTCCATCTATCAGCATAGAATATTTTTTTTTGTTGAGCATCTTTAGTGCCTTCGATGAGTAGAATGTTTATGACTCCATTTCTAATTGGTGTAGCCTATTGATCTGCAGTTTTCTTCCCTCTCCCTTTCTTTCTCCATCTTGTTGATCCACCTATTCAAACCAAAACTTATATTTTACATTCTAATGGGTGATGAGATTACACTTTAGCAATCAAAGTGTGACTTTCAGTGCTAACATTCTTGGCCACGTTGTCGGGGATGAAGTTGAACATCTTCTCTAGATTGTATGAAAAATATTACAACCAGTTCTTGATGGTGAAAAAGGATTGGAGACAGAAAATACTTCATCTTTCACCTGACGATTCCACTCCATGAAGAACCAAGATGTCAAAGGCTATGGAGGCTATCTTGGCAAGGAGATTTTCTCCTCTAAAATTTTTCAACCATCTCTGGTTTTCCAAATCTAGTGCCTCATCTATTAGAATGGGGAGATTTATTGCCTATCTTCAAAGAAGAAAAGGATTTTGATCTTGTTCAACATCTCATTGATTTTCCTCAATGCATGGAGCAACTGAACTTGCATCAGGAGGATGTCTTAATGAAAATGTTTTTGTTCACCCTGAAGGATGATGCCAGAGACTAGTACTTTTCTCTCCCTACTGCAAGCATATCCACCTTGAGATAATTCCATACTTCTTTCAATTTTCACTGTAAAAGCTATTACTCCTTTGATTTTATTTTTCATGATTGTTGTGAGGAATATGAGAAAAGTGTTCAAGATGCATTAAGTTTCTCTCCTGACTGTGAAGTTGAAGAAGATAACCTAGTCAAGGAAATCAGTGAAGGATCAACACTTTCTTCTTGTTGTTCCTTTGTACTGGATGTAGATTTAAATGATAGTTCTGATCATAAAAATAAAGTAGACATTTCTCCTGACTATGAAGATGAGATGAATGAGAAGTTAGTTAAAAAGACTAGGGAAGTTTCATCTTTGTTTTTTCCCAGAATTTCATAATTGAAGGAAAATTTTGTTTGTTGCTCTTATGAAGAAAATGCAAAGGATATTTTTGTTCTTGAAACAGATGTATTTAGTAGCACTGCTTATGATGAAGAATTTGTTTCAAATAATGACCAAGAACAACCTATTTTTGATGAATATACCAATGATGGTGATGAACATAATTTTTCTATGTTTTCTTTGGAACCTCTTAGCACAATTCATGTATATGATGATTATGAGTCTGATCCTTGGGAATACTATGGAGGTGTTGAAGGAGAATCACATATGTGACTCATATCTTATCCATCACCAACAAATGAGAAGCCTTGTTTTGATAAAAACCATGTGTATGAGGAGCATATTGTTCTTACAGTACATGCAAAAATGATTAGCAGTCAGTCCAAAGATGGTTCTGAAGATGAGGAGAAACCAGTCAACCAACAAATTCTTTCATCAATCTTTATCCACCTCTACATGTTGATAACATCAAACAACATGTGAGAAATGATGAAATAAAGTAGGTAACATTTTAAAAGTTTAGTATGCCTTGCCAACAGTTTCACGACCCTATCAATGAATACATGGAGTTGCACTTTTCAAATGCTTTGGAGCCTGCAAATTTTATCATTTTTTCATCATTTGGAGGTTATATTGGTGATCCTGAGAATGTATTTAGTAACTTGTCACACTTTTATTTCTTCTTATGGATCATTTGTAGTGAAGATAATAATTATGTTACCAAACAGTTTGAGTGGCTATGGTGGAAGTTTGTTTTCACCTAAGCAAATTGTAAAAGTTAGTTAGAGTAGGGTCATGTATATAAATAGGCTCATGTTCAATAATTTTAGTTTTCAGTTTTCTTTAGGTATTTGAATAAGACTCCATGATCCTAATGGATAAGGAACTGGAACTGCATGATTCTTGGAGCCTCACAGGGAGGTCTCCATCCCCTGTGGAGCCAGATGTTAACACATAAGATTGATCATGTAAAGTAGGATTTATGGTTTTCAGAGCCTACATTTAACCATATCTCTAGGTATTATGTCATACCATCAACTAAAAAACTCCTCAGAGTGTGCAAGCTATATTTGAGTTGGCGTTGTGACCTTGTTAAGGAAGAGGGTTGGAAGTTAGGCAGCTTGTAGGCATATAAGTGAAAATCTGAAATTACCAGCATCAACCACATATCCATCAGGTACTCCATGAGATTTTTTTCTTGTTTGGAGGTCAGCAAGGGTTTGAATACTTGATTTTCCTTTGGCAATGTGAAATGGCTCAGGCGTTGCGAATTGAGACAGGCACTATGAAATGCGCTATGAAATTTCCTTTAGTAGTTGCTTTTACATATTTGATCATGAATCCAAAACAGTGATGTGGGTGTCTCTGAAATTTTGTGTGGAGGAAGATGATATCCTTGTTGACTTGCTGACCAAATTTCATCTTGACCCAGTTTGGGATTTGAGAGAAAGATTTAAAACACCAGTGTGCTACGAAATGTGTTGCAAATTCGTTGTTTTGCATAGTTGTTGGATATTCGCCTTGTTGGGAGGTTTCCACCTGTTAAGGAGGGTTAAAATGACTTGTCATGGATCAGTTATATGTAAAGGTACACCTACACCTAAGTTTTATCTCTATTAAAGACATCATGCAATGAGTTGGAAACAATTTATTAATGACTTCCAAACATTTCCTGAAAATTAACAGTTTGTTGGATTTTTGTCTCTTTGACTATTGCCACCTAGCTCCAAGGCCTAGAATCCAATGAAAGAGATGGGATTCAACCTCCTAAGGATATTTTGATGTTATTTTCCATTTAAGAGAGGAGGGAGATCTTGTATAGGGGTTGGATTCATGAGCCAAGAGAGGCCAGAGAGAGTAGGATTAGGCAGTTTCCCTATGTGTGTTCATTTGTAAGCATGAGGGCATTTTATGATTGTAATCATTACTGCTATTGAAGAATCATGAGAGTTTTGATTTTAAGATTGTTATTATTGTGTTTTATATATCTTATTATTTGAATATATTTTATATTTGAGGATCAAAGGCTGCCAAATATTTATGGATCCCTAAGCAGCAAAGGATCTATTGTAATTTTTCCCATCAATCATTATTTTATTCAAGTGTTTGTTTATTTATTAAACTGAGAGGATATTTGTTTAGTGAAAATTTTATCTTATGTTTTCCTTCTTCATTCTTCCATCTATCAGCATATAATCTTGTTTTCTATTGAGCATCTTTAGTGCCTTCGATGAGTAGAATTCTTATGACTCCATTTCCCATTGGTGTAGCCTATTGATATGCAGTTTGCTTCCCTCTCCCTTTATTTCTCCATCTTGTTGATCCACCTATTCAAACCAAAACTTATATTTTACATTATGATGGGTGTTGAGCTTACACTTTAGCAGTCAAAGTGTGACTTTCAGTGCTAACAAAATGGTTACAACCTTCTTCTATCATAGATCATGTTTCTGATGTGATAAATCTCCAAGATGAAAAACCTATTATTGTATTAGGGCCAATTGTAAAAGAGAGAGATGACTCCACTCCACCTTTTTGTCTCATTAATCATTCATGAAAAAATCCTTCATAACTTCCTGTTAGACTCTAGAGCCTCCCATAATCTTATGCTAAAGGTTATCATGGAATAATTGGGATTAAAAATCACCAAAGCATACAATGATATATTTTATTTTGATTCCAAAATATTCAAGTACTCGATCGCAGTGCGTTCAAAAATATCTCGTAAAGGATCCCAATATGTGAATAGATAAAATATAGTTTCTTATCCCTAAAACTTACCTTCCCCTTAGAGGATACCTATGACATAGTAACAACCTTGAAGATATATGGAAACAAGGACTTTAAAAATAATTTGAGGAGGAACTGAGGAGGGATCATAGTTTTGATCATCCATTTCCACCTTCGACACTCTTGGATGTGATCTAAAATATGAGTGGATTTGTCTTTCTTAAGGATAAATAGTAAATCAGTACCAGCATCGTACCATACTAGAAGCTGAAAATGGTTTAGAAAAACCAAAGCCAAGTTATGAAAAGTGTGAAATGTCGAGCCCTGAAGTTCAATATACCATTTCACCGCAACTTCCATGAGAGTGCACTGGAAGAGACATAGCCAAATGGAGTCATCATTCAGAGAATTGGATGAACACCATAAATAAACATTTTTCACATAATCAGTCAGATCCTCCATGGATTTTCCCTCAAACTTAAGAATGTTCGAGGGTAGTTTAGTGGGGACCAAAGGCCAGTTCAGATCATGCAATATCAATTAATTCACAATTTTTTGTAGGTCTGACAAGTTTAGCATTGTTATAAATGGAAGCCTCGATTCTAGCCCAGAATTCTAATTAGTGGGGTTGGAGCTCTCAGGTTGACTAACATCCAGAAAAGGATACCCTTGATTATTACTGACACCATTTTTCTAGGAAGAGATTATTGATGGGCTAGGGTTTTGATTGAAACCTTGAAAGCCCTAGTTAAAAGGAAGAAAACCTCCACCCATATAGTTTCCATAAGATAAATTAAGGTTTTTCCCTACCAACTTCCCTTTGTAATCCCCTTGCATCGGGTTGTTATGAATCAGGAAGGGGTTCCCCATGATGTAATTCCCTAAAAATGGTACGAACCCTATGCTAAATTCCATTGACCTTAGAAGGGGTTTCCCTCAACTGACATTCCATTCGAAGGGAAGGGATTTCTCCTGAACCCACCGAATAACATGAAAGGGTTAGAAGATGAGGGCATGTCAGAGGATTAAAACACTCTGCCCATAGCATCGCCCCATCCAATGAAAGGATTAGGGCCAATAAACATGAAATACCCACTCCTGTGTGAGCGGAACGATGGAGGGATGTGACCTCCACCCAAAGGAACAACTTGGATGGGAGGTGAAGAAATTTTTTCTTCAACATTAAGAATTTGAGGAATCAACTCTGAACTAGCCGATACATTCTTCATGCCAATCGATGACATTACAAACAAGAAAGTGTTACAAGCAAAAGGTGACTAAGGAGTTTCACTCAAATGTTGAGTGGACCCAAAAATCAATAATGCAGAGCCACTAATCAATGCAACTATTGTGGTTTGAAACACATTAGTCATCTGGTTAGAAAAGGAAAGGAGGTATAATTCCTCCCCTAACTATAGTCGAAGTGGGGGTTGGAGGGATCCCCAACCTTGACACAACTAAAGTTCCTTTCATAATGGTTCCCCATTGAAGAGGGATAGTGTTAGTGTTATCCAAACCATAATTCGAAAGGCGTAAAAGAATAGCTTCATCTGATCCAGTCAATGGAGGGTTAAAGGGTCTAACGAACCCTTCGACCTTCAGATTAGATATACATGTAACCTTTGACTTATAAATGTTTGACTATGTGGTTTCTATCTCAACAATGCAATGGATAATTTTAGGGGCTAAATTTCGCTCATGGGCTAATTTTCCATGGTTTTTCCCCAAAACAGATTCGCTATTCTAAAAATGATTCACCCATATTCTATAGGATAAAATTATTTTATCTTAAAAATCGCCAAAAATTTATACAAACTATATAAAATCCTTAGAAATTTGAATTTTGTTATAAAAATATCGCTAAACATTTATAGTTGGCATATGAAGGATTAGTAAGATTCGCCAAGGTTTCTACATTTAAAAATAAATTTCAATCCTTAAAATCATCCCTACAACAATGTCCATAGGACCAATTGGTCCAAAAGTGTTGGTTTGATCAAGTAGATTCCTCAGAGGAGGTCGTGGAGAGTTCAACTCAATAGTCGAGAGGCCCTGAACCCTCTGAGATTGATTAAGAAATTGATCAACCACTTTAAATAATAAAATCAAGGTGGAAACCAACACATTCCTAAGGTCCTATACACACAAAGAGCACACCAATATAATAAGTCTGAGGGAAACAACAAATGAAAACAACTTCTAATACTACATCTCAGTTGGATTAGGTCCCAAGACCAAAGTAGCAATGAATTTAGGTAAAGGCCCTTTTGAACGATGACACGAGTTGATTAAGTCTTGTAAGCCAAATAAAAAAGGAGAGAGAAGCAGTTACCTCGACCTCTAATGAACAACCCTACCTGATGAAAGTACCCTCTCTAGACAAGGAACCCTCTAGGGGTACTAATAGCATGATACAATGTCTACCCCAGGTACCGCGAGAAACCCCTCACAGTCACCTCTGAGATACCTAGGAAATGAAAATAAGGATACCAAATCACAATCAATATCCAGGGGGTATAATGGATAGTTGGGATCGAGCGTATGGGTAGGGTAGAAAATCTAGAAGCTTTGAAAGAACCACCTCTCAAGAATGTATGGGTACTAGAAAAACCCATGTATACAATCTCTCCACAATGTTTGGTCAATCTTGAGAAGGGTTATCTCCTTGAATATTCATCACGATATCTTGCATTCATATCAAGTGTTAGAGGAGGCTCTCGAATATACTTATACGAAAGTTGGGTTTTAACTCTTCCTATATCAGACTCCTAAGTTTGTTTTAAATTCCTTGGAGAGTTAACTCTCCAATCCTAGTCCAAGGCCCTACACCTACACTAGTTTGTTCACCCTACAAACAAAAAGTATAATTGATTTTAATTTATGCATTCATTTTAGGAGTTATTGTTTACTCTAAAGGTAGTGGACATGAAACTGAGTGGTGTTTTAGAGACTCAACAACAAAGTAAAACACTTTTAAGAACATTGTTATGAGATAAACGTATTCTTCAATGAAAGTAGTGTTAAGGAACGATTCAAATAAATGCAAACTCTTTATTCTTTTAATACCATGCAAGAAATGTCAAATTATGTTTAGATACAATGTAATACTAATGTGAATTTCCTTAATGCAATGCCACTATTTGAAAATGAGCAAAACTAAATTGTCCTTTTCACTGAAACTTGTCACTACCACTTGCGAAAATCAAAGTTTTTCAAGAATGAAAAGAGTATTATGGAATCAATAAGAACTAAGAAAAGAAAGAAAAGCATACTCCATAAATAAATTTTCCTTTTCAACGAAAATTGAAGGTAAAGACTGAAAAGAGAAGCACAAAGAATGCCTTCTATATTGTTTTTGTTTTTGTTTTTCAAAGGAAAAAGAGAAAACAAAAAAACTTAAACTAATTTTTCTTTTCAAACCAAAACAAGAAAGATCCAAAAATAGAAGTAAAAATAACCACCCAAACTTTATTGGCACTGTAAGGATAGTAAACAAAATTGACCCAAAAACAAATTCTCGAGGAAAGAGTTCCCAAACCACTCAAACAAAGTCAAAGCAAGAAAAAAAGGAATCACATATTTTTACTTTTGTTTATAAAATATATAACTTATGTACTTATGTACTTAACAACAGACAAGCCAGAGCCACTGAATTTCAAAAACATTCCAAGCACTATGGAAAATACCCCAACAAACATAAAATAGTGTAAAAACTCTTTCCTATGGTGATGTATGTGATTTTCTCCAAGGAAGAGAACATATGTATGTGATTGTCTTAAATTAAACACACACACATATATATATATATATATATACATTATTAATATAAAGGAAAAGAAAATATGTGACTTAGAAAGTTCAAAAAATAATTGAAACTAATGGCCAAGAAGCTAGATAAAGCATAAAAAGACTCAGGAAATTAAAGACTACTCAGCTAAGTTATAGAAAAAGTTAGAGACAAAGAAAACAAAGAAAACCCCTAGAGACTAACCCACTAAGGAGAGTCCCTTGTATGGTCTCTAGTTATGTTGTAGGAAAATTCCCCTATGGTTGTGGGTAAACCATGACAGATCAGTGACTGCTTAAAGACCATCAATTTCCAAGGAACGTAAATAGCAAAGTATGTAACTTCTTTGATCAAAATAAATAAATATTGGAAAAGAAGGAAATAAGACTTACTTGGTGTCCAACAATTGATGTAGATCCTAAGGATGAAATATTTTATGCTCCTTCACAATTTCTCCTTCATGAACCTGCAATACTTTCAAACACAAGACTACAAAGGAAGGTAGTTATCTTATAAGTAACTCTTATAAATTTGATCAAAAGTATAAATATTAACAACACCTAGTTCTAGATAACAAGATATTCAAATACAATGAATATGCATAAACAATAAAATAATTTGAAGGAAAGAGTATATTTATTACTAAACAACAGATTTGAGGGGTAGTTGTTATCTACATCTACCATGGCACTACTCCTTGAATGGACTCTAGGTCCCTACCCCAGCTGTTGTATATGTGTTGAACCTCTGACTATGATGCACAAACAAACCCAAAGAGAATCTAGGGAGATTTTGTGGTGAGATAAGGAGATGCATGGAAATGGATGGAAATGAGGGTTTCCAAGTTCAAGGACAAGGGCTTGCATATCGGGCAGGATTTAGCCAGCATGAATTTTTTTCAAGGATGATTACCTTCTAGTCATGGATCATTCTCTATTTATATCATCTCCAAGAAGTTGTGTATGGTTGTTTATGCGTAAAAGGAGTTAGGAGGCTAATCGACCCTGTAACTTGATGCACAATTATGTGAAAATAATTTTTTTTGAGAATTTAATGACATGTATGTGAATTTCCTTTGAGAAACTCGAGTACATGTGTGTTGTATAACTATTAGGGTGCATACAAGTCCAAAAATATTGTTTTTTAGAGAATCTAGAGGAGGTATAGGGAAATAATGTTTGCAAGTAGGATAGAGACAAGACTGTTGTTGGGAAAAATACCCTACGGACTAGCAAACTAGGGTCAGACTTGCA
>CBVK0101467739.1:0-17146 GCA_900067695.1 Picea abies | reverse complement strand
CTTCCGATCTCACCAACCAATGTTTGAAGACCAAAAGATAGAGGTTGATCTCATCTTGAGGATCTCTCCTTATCTTTTGTAAATTAGTTTTGACTTTCTATTTTTAGAATATCAGATCCATTGTTTTAGGATCTGAAAACTGATTGTAATAGGCTATAAATTCCTCTTTTGCTAAGAGTCAAGGGATTCAATTTTGGATAATCTTTGGCTATTGTACTAAGACACTTATGTTTCAATATAGAATCAATCTTCTTTTGTTGTTAATGACATATTTCTTCATATATTCCATGTTCTGTACTTTATATCAGTTTAGCTCAGCTATTAGGAACTGTCATCTTCTTAATTAGCTCATAAACTTGAACTAAAGGAATTCTTGTTGGCTTGTATGATCCTACACACTGCTGTACCTGATTATCTAAATCAGTTTTCTCCATACCTTTTGATATTACTCTGTCTGTTCATTGATTCCTAAAAGCACTGTTTCATTCGATTTCATTGTGAGTTGTCTTCTCATTAGTTAATATCTATTACCCCATTGATCCACACTTTCATTATTCATGATTTATTAAGTTACCCAGCATCCATAGCCTACAACCCTAAGGAGTTTCTTGGAGTGATAACAACAATATTAAATGTCCTCTTCATTTGCAATGATATTGGGATTTCTAGCCATGTCATTTTCATCAAACAACTTTTCGAGCGGCACTAACCCCTTCAGGATTATGTTATTGTTCAATTGTACTATGTTCCTTCCCGCTATATAGTTCTAGAAAGGGTCGTCATTACTGCATGCATCCACGCTCCCATCTTTGTCGCAACAACATTCATCATCAATGTTTGTATTAGTGAACGCGTTGCTCATTTGGAGAAACCTCTCCACCTGTTTGTCGTCTTCAAACACCTGCCAATATTTGATATTATTAGGCACTGTTGGCCTATGCTTGACATCAATTTCATGTTTTTTGTTGGGGAATATGGGAATTTTGAAAACTGAAGGCGAGGTGGCCAATACGTCAGTGATCTAATTTCCCCCCCTCGGGACAATTGACATATTATACTTCGAGAGCTCCTTGAGGAGGTCCAACACCAATTTTTTGTATGCTCTCAGCCTGGGGTGTTTTTCCTAATATATGCCTTTCACCTGGTTTATAATCAGCTCAGAGTCTCTGTGTGCTACTATCTTCTCCATGCCTAATTCCTTTAAAACCTTTAGGGCCAAAATCAACACCTCGTACTCGTCCATGTTGTTTGTACAATCAAAAGTGAGTTTGTACAAGCAGCGATTTGAGCCCACTTTGGGGGGGTTTATCCATATGTTGTCCCCAACCCCTTCTTTGCTAACCATGCCACCAAAACTCATGTTCCATATCTCTTTCTTCACGCAGTTTCTCGGATCAGTGCACTCGACTGCTTGTCACGTGGCTTCATCATCAACGGTCAAAATGGCTATCGTTTCATCCTCTTCAAATCTAAGGTCATTTTAGAATATGGAGGAACCGACCTCAATGTCAATGGAGTAAATAGGATGGTTATTTGGTTGCGTCCTACTTCTTAGCTTGTACTTCAGCACCACTTCTCTGTATAATCATCTATCCTGTTCGAAGATAGGAATGGTGGTGTATGACATGTCCATTTGCAGAGTCCCCTTCAACTTCGTAGCCCACAACCTGGAAAGAAACATGCCAAAATTTGGGGGTATGTCTGCCACGACCACATCCATAACCATGTTCTTTAAAGGAATTTGGGCCAGTGACATGACCAGGTCCTTGATGAGACCCAAACACTTGGATTTCCTTGAATCAAAAGAAAAAAGGTCCTTGTGTGATGTCCAAACCCAACTCGTCCATGATCACCTTTGGCATGAGGTTGTGTGATGTGCCTAAATATAGTATGGCTTTATGCAGGGTCATGTCATGAATTTTTAGACTCACATAGAATGAGGGAACGTCCTCAGTATCACTTGTCTCCTCAATGTGTAGACCAAAAAAAATAGTAGGGTGATCGTCTTGGACATTCAAAGTGTCAAGGGTCCCTCCCATTTTTAGCATTTTAATAATCTGTTCTCGATAATCACCCTTTCTGATAAGTTCGTTGAACAGAACAAATATTTTGATTTTATCCATTTCATGCTCAAAGTTAAAAGGGGGTCAGACTTTCTCTACCTATTTCCTATACACTTCCTATCCTGTTTCCAGTGCTTTCCTCGGGGCCTCCTCCTTTGAATTTGATTTTTTAGTTGCATCCTTGGTCAGGCTGTCAGGCTTCAGTCAGTTTGTGGAAGGGGTGTCCGCTAGAGGTTTCCTTATGAGATTTTTCTGCTGAGGCTTGGTAGAAGCCTTCTTGTTCCTGAGGTTATATTTCTTATGAAACTACATGATGGTGTTCTGATAAAATTTTCTGAATTCTTCCGTCTCTCAGGACAATGCATCATTTGTCTCAAGTATCATATCATCATTTTCACTCATGTACTAATCACACTCTCCCTTCTTCAAAAACACACATGGGTTCTTGTCATCGCAACAATGCATTTGGTCTTTGAACATCTTATTGAAGTCTTCGTCCGCATAGTTATTTTGGAACAGAGTCCTTATCTGCTGGTCTCCCTTATCTCTCTTCTCCTTCTGTCTAATCTGAGGGACCTGACCCCTTCTAGGGTTCTGATTTATGTGTTAGGGGTCGCTCTATTCTCGGGTAGTAGGTCTATTTCCCATGGACATTCTCTCCATCAGTTTCTCCATCATCTTCATCATCAAGTCGAACTTGTCGTCTGAGGACCGAGATGTTTATGGCTATGCATCTCCTTGGGGTTTCTTATTGCCTTTGTTGAATCTCTGCTTGATCTTTCCTGATTCCATCATGTTTACCTCAACTTCGATTACGTCACTCATCATGGTGTCTATATTTTATGATTTTCTTTCTCTCAAAAGAAAGGAAAAATCGTTGTCGAAGGAGTCGACGTATCGCAATTGCGCAGCCCCGGGGGGTGGCTGGACTTCTGCGGGAATCGAATTATAAAATTTCATGAAGTGGGTCGAGAAATATTACACCGTATCCTTTGGTGCCCTCTTCTTATTATTGTACTGTGTTAACAACTGCAAGGTGTTTTTCTTGTCTCCCCATATAGTAATGAACAATGTTTCGAATGCGGCGATGTCCTGAATGCTTGTTGTTGGGAGGGCATTGAACCACTTACTCACCTCCCCCAAAAGGCTCTGTGCGAACAATATCATTTTCGTGTCTGCATAGTCCACCTCCTCTAGGTTGATGAAATTATTGAACCAATCCAGGTGCCTCTAGGATGAAACATTCCCTTCATCATCGTAGAGCTTAATCCTCTAGCTGTAATTTTGGGGAAAATCATGCAGTTGGGCTGGCAGGATGAGGGGGGAGAATATGGTGGCCATGGCTTTAGGAGGGTTGGGATTTGAGGGATATTATTATATATCAGGGCTTGGAATATTTTCTGGTCGAAAACTATCTCATCTAAGTTGGTTTCTGACTTAGACCTGAATAGGGTTTGCTTAAAGAATGCATTAAAATCAAGGTAGTCAATGCTTTGAGCACCGTCTTTGGGTAAGGACAGGCTTCTGCCCAGGTAATAGAATGGGTCTGACACTTTCTCTCTAGTTTTGCAAATAATTTTCTCGGAGTCGCACACAGGATCTGTAGGGTTTGTGTCAGGATTTTCTTTGGTATAGTTCGTCTTCGGATCCAGGGTTCCTGAACTGCGCTACTTGGAGTTACTAGTATTTTTGACTGGAGTCGCCAGGGTAAAGTTTTCAACCAATGTAGGTGTTTGTCCCTCTGTTACCCTCAGGGGTCAAAACTAGCCTTTCGGACCTGGACAGGGCTCTCTCTCGAGACTTTGTCTCGATACAGGATATGGCTTTAAACTGTCGGCTAGATTTAACACTATCATATAATAAGTTTTTGTTATGTTGGTGCAAGAAAGTAAAACTTTGGGATATGGAGTCGATTCGAGAAAAAATGATAGAAACGAATGACTCGCTCACTGAACTTGAGAGGATAAAGGCTAAGCAAGCAATAGTCTTCAGTGAAAAATCATTGTGTGTGGTGGGAGAAAAACATATGAAGCAACTCAGAGCACCGCCGAGGATGAATTTAGAGTTAACTTTATAGGAAATACATTTTGTCTAAATGGCGCGAACAAGGGTCACTGCACGATAAATCCCAGGTTTAAAATTTCGTTCCGATTCAGACATAAATATATATGAATAAATAATAGAGGAAGTACGTATGGAAAGAAAGGAAACAATACATCCAAATGCTACAATTAGAAAATTTTCATCAAAGCAACAATAATTTTGCATTAAGTTTCGATCGGACTCAAACTACATTCAATAGACACTGTCTATACTAATTTTTCCAACCAACCTGACTTACATTGAAAACATAAAATATATAGGCAAAGGCGCTGCTTGGGTTTCCCTGCTCTCTAGCTAATATCCATAGAATCTAGGAAACTGGCGGTCCTCTATTCCATGACCTTTCGTATGAGATATTTCAAAAAATAGAAAACAATTGTGTTCAGCTGCATCCTAACTTCTTGTCTCTTGTCACGGGTGTTCGGTTTCAACAAGGTTTTCTCATAGGGGAGAGTGATGTGTCACTGCCTCCCTTTGACAGGCCATCAAAATGATTCAGGGCTCTGTCATATTTCTTCCATCTAATGTAACCACCTTGCTTCCAGTCACTTGCTCATTTTTTAGGGTGTGTACATGATGATCGGCTGTAGACTGTCGTAGTCGTTACCAAACTAAAAAAAATTGTCTAAGGACGATGCTTGTTTCAAAAATGTCAATATCTGTGCCACGTTTGAAAATAAAAGAGATGAATTCAGTTAATCATGTTTCTTCTACATTGGCGAGGTCCGCGCAGACTTTCTCCCCGATGGCTTCACGTTCTCTGGGGTGTTTCAAATTCCTTTCTTCCGACGTTCTTTATGCTTCACGCAGTTGCACAATTGTATTGTGTGCTTCTCAGAGCTGTCTCTTTAGCCATGTCACATTCCCTTCGTGACCTTGTGATGCTGACACTTCAAGGGTCTTTTCTTCCAACTGTCGTCTTAGCTCTCTGTTTTCCTGGTAAAGTTCGGCAACGACGAGTTGCACTTGTTTCAACTATTGGGATGGTTCTTGAACATTATTTCCCATGACATCTATCATCCTCTTTCTTCCCCCACTTTCTCGACTGGTGCCTTCGACAGGCTCTAGCCGAATAGCGCACATAAGTAATTTCTCAGCAACCGATCTTGCGCACAACATGTTTTGAACTTGGGTTTACCCAACTTCTTTGTTCTTTCTCGGTCTTCCCCTTCCATAGGGTATCTATTGCTGGGAAGGCAGGGCTTCCAATGTCTTTCCTTTTGGTGCAACTTCCTCCACTCCGGCCTCTGCGTGGTGTGATATCATCGTTTCAGGTAGAGGGAAGTCTCCCTTTGAAACCTTGGGAATGCCTGTTGTGAGTAAGAATGAGTCCCAGTCAGTTTGAGGTTTTGACCTAGTGCTTATGTCACTTCGTGCACCCTATCTTATGTTTCAAGGGGTTTCCATGGTGCAATACATATGTGTCTTATGGGCAGTGGACTTGGCAAGGTCCCAAAATGGAAAAAATTGATCAGTCTGGGCTCGCAAGAAAACTACAAACAATGCATAAGCTTAGTTGGTGAATAGAATGCATGTAGAACTTCCATAATTTATAACAGAGCAGGCGTGAGGTGGAAACATGCCAAGGGAAACTGAATTCATGGTGATTGGATGTTTTGAGCTGAACTACAGATTTTCCATAGCACATCCATGCGTGTGGAGTGCAACTGATAAGGGCTTAAAGGCATGCATGATATGAATGTCGTGATTTTTCATTTTTATAGCCTTTATAATGGGTCGATGATGGCCATTGCACTTGCCGATGTGACTTCTATTAACAAATTGCCTCGACCTGGGGTATGTAGAAACTCCCTCTTGATAGGACCTGACTCTTTGGGAAACTAACTCGTACTATTTACACATGTTTTGACTCTGACATCCCTTCTCGATTCCAAGGGCGAACCGACCATCTGCTGACTTCAACCCCTTTGTTGTCACGTACCTGACCTAACATAATTTGACACATGGGCCATAACTCAACTAAAATTGATTCTAATTGAAGACAAAAATGGTGGCGCTAACATGAGTGATGTGTGTCACTTAGTATAGCTGGAGATAAATCCGGGGTTGATTTGAATGCTGACCTAGTGCCATGGCATGTTTTCGTAGCAAATTGCTGCAACTTGTTGTGTAACTATGAGTTACAACAATTGCATAGCGAGTTTACAAAACAAGTGTTTTTCTTCATTTGTCTTCACACAGTTCGTTTCTATGAGGTATATGGAGGCTAGAACTGACCATTCTATCATCCCAAATGAAACGTTGAATTGTATAAATAGAAACTTCTATTTCAAACATTATGCTCCATTTATTCATCAAATGTGTACTTACAACACTTGCGTAGCGTGAGATCGCTATGCAAGTTATGTGCATCGTTATTTTCCAGACAAAAAACTCCAAACATTTTAACCCTTTACTGATCAAAAGATAAAACTGTAAAATGTGACTCATGGATTCTATATTTCAGCCACCTCTGCAAGCAGGTCCAACTTTCCCCTAGCTTCATCATCAACTTTTGTTTGTTTCATCCTTAGTTACAGATTCCTGTTTTCTTTCCTCAATGACAAATTCTGTCTTTTCAGATTCTTCACTTTCCTGTACAAAAGTGCATTTCTTCTTAACTTTGAATGGGCATTGGAAATAGGTGCATAGGCATTCGAGATGGCTGGTCCACACTCATGAAGGTGTTTATCAAAGTTTTTCTTTGATGTTTTGTTCTCTTCCCTGAGTTGAATGATCAAATCTTATGCTTCTCTTAATTGTTTGTTGAGCCTTTTGACATTTCTCTCACCTTCTCTGGGTGAGGTATGGATCTTTTCAATTTCTTTGAACTGGTCATGTGCATGTGTTTCTTTTGCATGCTTGTGTTTTGAAATCAATTTTCTAACTAAAGATATTTTCAAAGGAATTGTAGGATTGGGAAGCTCCATTGTTCTAGGACTCGGTTAATTTTGTCTTTGACACTAATACCTCTTTTGGTGTTGAAATGATAGAAACCCTTTCAACAAGATTCTTCTACATCTCCCTATTTTCATAATGGAACTGTGCTATAGCATGATGAGCTTTATTAAGTTGTTCTTGCAATTATCCAATTATTTCATCCTTTTCACCTGATTAAAATCGATCTCTGCCAATACCTTGAGTTGTATGTTCAACAGATTGTGTGTGCAGGGAAGGTAATCTTTTGGTTGATGATATTGTAATTGGACTGTTGAGTTTTGGTGTTTCAACAACCTCATCAACAAAGTGTAGTTTTTTGCCTTTCTTCTTATCTTGTTGGCTTGGTGAAGTACCTTCAAATTCTTTTCCTTTCCCACGGTCTTGTTCTGTAGATATTTTCTCCTTAATATTAGAATCCTTAGGGACTAAAGGAGATGTTTTTTTCAGCTGATAAGGGAGTATCTCCTTTGGGGTCTAAATCAATCCTTGTTGAAGCTAGGAAAGAATCCCAATCCTTGTTCAATTTCTTAAGTACTTCCAACACCAGTAATTTCACCAAAGAGAAATGAAACAAACTGGATTTAACTTGATCAACCTTAGCCTGCACTCTGTCTGACATTTTACCTAGCCTTCTGTATAGGAAAAAATATAAATTCAAAGGGTTTTTTCCCGTGAAATGAATTAAAATCCTAATATGGTACTGATATACTCTATCAAATCAACCCTCACGGGTGAAATATCTATGAATCACTCTTCATAGCCTTTCAAAATGTTCCAATATGCACTCTTTTGGAATGGTAGCACCAAAATTCTATTTTTAATACTTAGGCTTCAAGAAATTAGTGTCGAAGATGGAATCAAGGGGAATACCTTTGAACCATTTCAACCCCTTGAGATGGAATTTCATTTACAACAACTACTGTCTCCTTTGAAACCTAGAAAGTAAGATCAACAATATTTGTCTAGATTCCATTGAAGTTGAGGGGAAAATACTTTGTCAGCTACACATTATACCCTTTAATTTTCTCACAAAAACTCATGCATCCAGCTTGCTCAAAAGAAACCCTAATTGTTGGATCATAGTTGTTATCACTAAAATTTCGTCCACAAATGGTTACAGGAACTGAACATCTGCAAACACCTATCAGTTCACCCACAACTTCAAAAATGCATTTCCAAAAGGCACAAACTATACAACTGGTTAAAAAATTAACATGTGCAGAAGAAATACAGGAAGCACGCGCACATGCATAGGTCAGAAACATAAAAAAGGTGCACATGCGCCTGATGCACAACTATGTACGAAAAAAGCCACACACACCTAAGAACGACGCATTTATGGTTCTTTTTAGAACCTCACCCACTTCTGGTTCAGATCCCAAGTATATTTGACCCTCAAATCTGAACTGAATCTGAGTGGGGGCCTAGTCAAAGACATAAGGGTGCCCTAAAAGACCCCTTGTTCACACTAAAGACCAGTTGGATAATGCCTCAAATATTTCTATAAAAAGATACCATGGGTTCACTATGAATTCAAGAATCTCATTGTATTGTTATGCTTCCTCTATTCTCCTACAAGGAACCTCTTTCCTTCTTGGAGCATACTAGCATCATCTGATTAATCTATTCACCTCACCTCTTGAGAGAACAAGCTTGGATTTCTTCACCACTTCCTTTCTAGTTTTCCATTTGTAAGAAGAGATCTCACATAGGGGACTCAAGAGCCCTCCCTTGGAGGAAGAGGGGATCCATAATTCCTCCTTTTTCCTTGGTGTTTGCCCATTAATACAATCTATCCATTGGTGGCATGAATATTGGTCAATTGTTTGATTAATTTTGGTGCTAATTTCCTTATGCATTGTAGTTTTGTTTCTTTAGTTGTTATTATCTTATTTGTTTATTTATTTCATGTGATTGAGTCATTTGACTCATACACTAGCTTCTATCCTGTTCAGCGGACCCAACTGGACTTGCAAGTGTCCCTATTTTTCTCATTCAAGTGGTGAAAAGGATACAACAGATTGGCGACCATACTGGGGAAAGGTATCGATTTCCTCCCTATTTGAGTTGTTTGAGCACTTATTTTTGATCTATTTACCTTGCAGGTATCATAACCATCCCAAGCCTACCTACAAAGAGCTAAATTCAGAGCTATAATAAGAGAACTTAATTTAGAATTTTCTTCCCAGAGGCGTATTAGAACGTGCACGGGTTTTTCAGCCCACGGGTGCATCTTCCGAGCACATGCGCCAACAAAACTATGTTTCCTAGCTCATTCTGTGCATGGTGTGCCAACAGTTCCTTGTTTCTTTGCACATTAGTGCCACATGTGCCTCTGTCTAAACTGGGGCCCGCACATCTGTTCAAAAATCCAACATTGTAAGAGTTTATTGTGATGTTTGGAAGGCCCCTAGCCTTCTAAATATTGATTCTATGCAATTTGTAAATGCACCACACTTAGATTCCCTCTCCACATGAAGGGTTAGTCAAAACATAGGCACTTAGGAGGTTAAAAAGAACCATATTTCTCCTATTTTGCTTCCATTTTTCCGCGTGGATGGCTTGTTTTGATTGTAAAAGTTAAGTTAAGATCATTTGCTATCACATATATAAACACTTGCATTGGGACCATAAATCAAACTTCAATCATTGAGTATGCTCTTCTCTCGCACCATAGAGAGATCTTGAGAATCAGAAAAATGATTGAGGGAAGATTTCATCTCCCTTAAAAAACAAAATCTTTAGGAGAGGACAAAGCCTCCCTAGGGCTCTTCTTAGTTTATTTTCAAAACATCTTAAATTTGTAAGGGCCCATACATGCCCACATGTTGCAAAGATTAGGATAGTTTTTGAAGTTACTTTCTTAGATGAAATCACTAGGGGAGTTTAAATATTATTGTAACGGGCCCATACATGACCACATGCTTGCAATCTAGGATAGTTTTTGAAGCTTTCTTAGATTAAATCACATTAGGGAGTTTAAAGGATTGGTAAGGACCCATATGTCCACATGCTAGTTCTTTAGGTACTTTAAAATTATGCAAGGTTGTACCAATGGAATCTAGTAAGATAGGTAATCAAGACTTGTAAAGGACCACACAAAGTCCACATGCTGCAAGGTGACACCTAACTTATTAAAAATTTGGTACATTTTATCACTTTCTCACACACAAAGTCACTACTCACTCACATAATTTCATCTTGAATTGTGGAGGTTGAAGTAGGTTTCCTCCCAAGGCATTCCGAAACATCCCACTATTTCTTGCAAGGAATTATCCACTACCAGTTAATTCAAATGAGATTGGTTCACACCCCTAATCTCTCAAGCAAACACATCTAAAAATTTTCTAAAAAATTCACTATGTTTTCCTCCACAGGAGGTGGAAAAAGAAAATTTTTAGTCTAGGTAGGATCTCGGGGATAGACATCCAAAACAATCCCCGTTATCTGGTTCTCACATCTTCAAACATTAGAAGTTGACAAATAGGGAACTTTAAAATCCTCCAAGTCAAGTGTTCCTACACCATAAGGTAGGGAGATACCCGTGATGGTTCGAAGGCCGAGGTCTAGTTTTTCTGTGCGTCCCCCCTTAAGGCACCCAACTCTTGGAAGGGATTCAACCCGTGATCCATTTATGAGACCAAAAATCTAAATGTCGCACTTTGACTAAGGTAGCTAGTGACCAAATTTTAGGACATCTACCCGAGTGGCAATTGTGGGCTGCAATTGCACCTTGATCGGATTTTGTGTGGCTATTGGGAAATATCGCCAGCTCTTTTGGGATATTCACCCTCTACCCCACATTATAACTGATTATTTCATCCTTCACTAGTGCCTCTTCCGGTGGCTTCAAACCCCACTGTTGAGTATTATTGGAAGGTCTAGTGCTATTTGAGAGGAAGGACATTACGTCTTTTTAGGACACGAGCATTTGTTTTCTTTGTTCTCCCACATGGATAAAATCCACCTACCCACATGTATGCTTCTTGTCAATTGATTTATGTGTGATACTCTTGTGATTACATACGATTGTGAGATATATTGTGAAGGTCTAGAATTATACAAAGACTCTTTTTAATTTATTTCTCTCATGACCATTCGCACACATTTCACATTACTAGTCGGACATCATAGGGGACCCACAGAATCCCCACCATTCCATACACTTGCAGAACCTCCCTCATCTTCTAGGAGGATTTCCTAGTCTTGCCAACTGATTGGCTCAACCCTCTCACACCCCTGTGAGTGCTACTATATTGGGATTAAATTTGCTTGGTTCCACTTTAATTGGGTCCACTTCCCAAGGTCAACCGTCCACTAGCTCTCCTTTACAAGGAAGCAGGGGGTAGACTTATTCTCAAGGAGGAATTACAACCCCACCTAACTCCCCTCAAGGGTTAGGTACACAAACCGCTCACACCATGGCAGGAACTTCCCTTGTTCCCTTAGTGGTGAGCATGGCCATTCTACTCACTATTTCCCCCAAATCGCCGAATTCAAACAGATTAAATATTCCATGAATGTGCCACATCCTCCAGTGTTGCCTACCCCTCAACATGCCCCACAATAGTATTTGCAACAACCACCCCCAATTGTGTTACAAAAAACTATTCCACACCAAGGTGTGACAAATGCCCAACATGAAATGCATCCCACCCCACCATAGATGGGATAGTATCAAAACCATGGGAATTTGGCAGATCACAATATCCTCCTCACTAGTGAAGAAGAAATTCTTCTACAAATGTGTAGTCGTCAATACAACACACCCACTAAATCTACTCCCCACCACTTTAGAAGAAGTTCTAGTTACAAATGAACAAACTTTGATAATTCCTTGTCCTAAGATTGACCCACCCATTTGTATTCCTCCCATCCCATTATGACGGAATGTCAACAACCCTCAGGCTAGCGCAACACACAATTACAGTTTGGTCGATGACTTGGCTCAATCTCCTACAACCATGTCGGTTTTGGAGGTTCTCCAAAATTGTCCCACTCAACGGAAATCATTGGTTTCCGCCTTGGTGGTAGTCGACCCTGCTGATACTAGACTCATCACATTTGATCTAGATTGTGGGGAACCCCATCTCCCTGCTTTGGTAGCTTTTCAGATACCAGTCAAGATTCAGAACGTCACAGTTCATTGATGCATCATTGATGAAGGTGCATCCACATGCATCATGTCCAAAATGGTATGGCATAAAATTGTCTCCCCTGAGCTAATACCATCTGCCATCACTTTGAGAGCTTATGATGGACGACCATCCTATCCTGAAGGGCTCTTTCAAAATTTCCCTGTTGAACTTGGGGGAAAAACCATTCTTATTGACATTGAGGTTATCGATGTCCCGCTCGATTACAACATCTTGTTTGGAAGTAACTACATGTGCGCTATGAAGGTTGTGGCCTCTTCTGTGTTTCGAATGATGATGTCCCCCCACAACGGGAAGATCATCACCATCAACCAATTTTCAGAATATGATCCCAACCATTCCTCCAACATTGATAACATCCTACCTCTTGTCCACACTAATTCTGATGCCTACCCACTTGTAGAGATGGGCCCTAGAATTTTCAAGGACCCATCCTTGTTGGGGACATACCACAGAGCACCCCCTTGGCACAAGTGTGTGTCGTATCTTCCAATAGAATTGACAATAGAGATACCATTCCTCACACAGAGGCTTCTCCACTCCCTGACGTCCCACTAACGGAAGAAATCCTACCTCAGGAACCCCCTGAGAACCCTCTGACACCACACACCCCCAATTTCACCCTCCCCTAGGGTCAAATCCTGGTTTGGGAGGCAATCCCCCAAGCCATTACTCAAATCCCCTTCTTCTACCCCCCACTGGGCGTACAACATTTTCAGGTAGTTGCAAGGATTACCCTTACCAGCATGGTGCATTCCATTCCGATATGGTATCTACACCCACCTGGGGTGGTCCCTCAACCATCCCTCCCTCCCCAAATAGAGGGAATCTCGATGCAAATTTCAATACTAACTCCAACCGCACCACCTTCACCCCCACTTTCTAGCTCCCCCGCCATAGCTGGGGGTAGATGGAAGAAGAACAAGCCCACCACTCCACTTCCTCTGCGAGTTCAACCTCCTTGTGCACTATGCAAGAAATAAGGACACCCCACAAATAGATGTCCCTTTCTCCTCAAGTTATGTAATCTGATCAAACTTCCTCGAGCGACCACACCGCTCATTGCTTCATGAAGCACACTTAGTACTTCCACTGCGTCTCCTACTAGGGGCAGTAAAGGATTGTGAACTAGATTCTCATGTGCCATCTGTTCAGAGTATGGCCACTACACTCACCATTGCCCAACAGTACCTCAGTTTTGACAGACGCTAACGATAGTACACCAAATATTTCAGTAGGACCCCTCCCCACCCACGTCATCAAGTACCCGAGTCACTAAAATACATTATGTCATGACTTCAGTCAATGAACGGATGAGATGTCCTTGCTCTCTCTATGAATCACTTGATCATTTCACATACCAGTGTCCCACGATCATTGAATACAGGCGTCGCCAAATGGCCCTTATTCAAAATCCTCTAGTCACCCCACTTCCGGTGATACACATGATTCCCCCTATTCCATATCCAGATATTTTTCACATCATCTCCCCTAAAACTAAGGCACTTCCTACCCCTCCATGGTTCTTGTATATACTGTCTGAGGATTTGCCCCCAAATCCCTCCAATTCTCTAGTTCATTTCCCTCAGGAAATTTTACCACCAACCACAGTCTACAACCCACAGTATCTAGACATTTGGTTTATGTAAAGCACGCCATCACACCATAGTTGCAATACCCCCTCTACATCTTCACCCCCTGAAAAAAATCACACGGTGATAGTCACCAATGTTCCTTCCCCGGATCCCCTATATTCTTTCACTTTCCACTATGACGAATATATCCTAGAGGAACTAATTGCAACCGATTTCCCATGGAATGTGCTCCATCACAGAGCACTCTTTCTCTCACAGGAAGCCTTTGACCCTCCTAGTCAAGCCTCCATATACGCAATCGAAACTAAGGTTTCAATCCATCTAGGCATATAGACTGGTTCAATAACCTTATCCTGGCTCCCGATGCTTTTGAAGAAGGTAACATGGCCAAAATTTCCCCTACTGTCAAAATTGATATTTCCATCAAACCTAGAATTGTAGAAGAAATCACCATTGGCACTGCATGCTCCCCTAAATAACTCACAACTTATAAATCTCTCTTTCAGGAATACCGGGACATTTTTGGCTGGTCATACACAAATATGCCTGAACTTGATCCTTCTATTGTCGAACACCATATCGACACATGGCCAAATATCACCCATGTACAACAATGTGGGCCCTACAGCTATATATACTCCATTTTTCCAAACTTCCATGCTCAATTACAGGAGCTCAGAGCATTCGTTTTCCGATCCGTCTTCAGCCATGAGATTAGGATCCTGCCACCTACATAGTCACATTCACTGGGTCACCATCCAACCTCAGCCCCGAGGGAGAGTTTTTCTCACATCATGCCCAGGTACGCATGATCATGTTCAAACTTATCGAACACTTTTTATATGTTATTTATCTTCCGATATTGTTCACATCAGGTATTCGATTTTCATGTGTGAAGGTACTTGGTCATCACCCCCCAGTGCAACCCCTTCAGGTAAATACTCGAAACTGGCATGTACTCATTCCCTCTGAATACCAATTTCATCTCCCAGTCACACCCTCTGACATTTTCTTGTCGGATCCTCGCATTTGTTTCTACAGTACTATCACCTCCCCTGGATTTCAAGTACTATCACCTGGTAGCACTCTTCCCCACATGAGTTGTCCCATTTATAGTCCCCCTTGGCACTTTGACACTCATGCTAGTTTCACCCCCTAGGGATGGGAGTCCTGATAGTTTTACGCATTTTAGAGCATCAACCACATACTCTTTCTCCTCATTTTGCTAGATTTCCCAATGGACTCCCATTTTATCTCCTCATGGTTCTAGCTTGAATACACCTCTACAGTATCATTAACCATCCATTTCATCCACAATTAGTTTGCCCATTTGAAGATTTCCCTCCATTCATTTACCTCATACAAAAACCCACCCATGGGCCCCCCACCCTCCACTAGTTCTTCACACAACTTGCGCCCTCACCGACCAAGCCATCTTGCATTGGGGCACCCATTTCTTTATCTACACACTTACCCAAAATTATTCTTTTTTCATTTGGTAATTGTACAAAGCCTTTATTTCCATCATTTACATAGATTTTTGTTTTCTCCTTTAGCGACCTTCCTTTTCCAGCAAAGCAACCCCTGTCTCCCTTGGTTGGGGAATTCCTTTACATTCTACTCTTGTTGACATTTTCCATAAACCCCAAGTATCCCACAATCCATGTACCCCCGATCTCTGAGTTTGTCCACTTTTTCATGCCTCTGGCACAATTTAACCCACGTCTAGTCATCCCCTTGATGCTAGACCCAATTTCACGGTTGTTTCCACTCATACTTCACATATATCCCCAACCAATGGAAGTCTTGAGTCTCACCACATCTTCACTTCGTCCATGTTCCTCATAAGTTACTGATCTCATCCAGTGGATTTCATGAAGCCCTTTTTCTTCTTGGAGTCACATCTCCCTTTCTGTCGACATAAACACAATTTCCAGAATGATGACAGTATCTTGACTCTCATTTCCTTTAAAATGAGGAGTCTCGGATGACACAGGGATCACCATCATTGCTCTCTGTTGTCGTTGACACCCTTAACATTCGAATTCAACACAATCTCATGTTACGGTGGGTCTTACTATGCAACTATTGCAGTTGTTTTATACTAGCCGAAGACCTCTGAATTTGTTGGGCCATCAATGCCTACGAGCCATCGACACTTCTTACAAGTGTCATCACCTCTTTTTCAGAGTATTCTCACCATCAGAATTGTCATCTGCCATTATCAAAATGCCCTGGAGAGTGCTGTAGTTATCTACATCAGCATGCAACTTCAATTACTGTCTTACTTTTTTTTGAGTTACATAACACGAGCATGAGGCATGCCTTCCTCGTTTGTACACAGATTTTCCTTTTCCACACCTAGAGAAAGGTTTGGGTCCCAAAGTTTCCCCTCCCCTTCCAACGGATCATTCTTGCAGTTCCTAACAACACTCTTTCTTACAATGGGACTCTTAGTAGAAGAAACATTGATGTATTTTAGCTATACGTATGCTCCTAACCTCATACATTAGGGGGCATCTGTTATCACTGAAATTTCGTCTGCAAATGGTTACAGGAACCCAACATCTCCAAACACCTATTAGTTCACCCAGAGCTTCAAAAATGCATTTCCAAAAGGCACAAACTATGCAACTAGTTAAAAAATTAACATGCACAAAATAACTATAGGAAGCGCACGCACATGCATAGGTTAGAAACATAAAAAAGACACACATGCGCCTGATGCATGACTGTGTATGAAAAAATCCACGCACACCTGAGAACGAGACATTTATAGTTCTTTTCAGCTCCTCACCCACTTCTGGTTCAATTCCCAAGTCGATTTGACCCTCAAATCTGAACTGAATCTGAGAGGGGGGCTGGTCAAAGGCCTAAGGGTTCCCTAAAGGGCCCCTTATTCACACTAAAGAGCAATTGGATAATGCCTCAAATATTTGCTATAAAAAGAGGCCATGGGTGCACTATGAATTCAAAAATCGCATTGTATTGTTATGCTGCCTCTATTCTCCTACAAGGTGCTAACACATATGTTTGCATGGGTAAGGTTTTTCCCTTAGGAAATATCCCCATGGCGACAAAATGGAGAAAAGGGGGTTAAAAACCCACTTTCTTCCTTTTATCCTAAGTTTTGGGCCAGGGTGCATTGTGCTAAGAGGCATGTAGATCTGGGCAGTCGAGCTTTGTGCGCTTAGATCTATGACACTCAACCCAAGTCGGACCCGCCTGAGCATTCTGCCTTTAATGAGGGGGGCAGGTCTGAGTAGGCTATTTTCTAGCATGGGCCCCG
>CBVK0101467738.1:0-21133 GCA_900067695.1 Picea abies | reverse complement strand
CGCTTACCACCTACCTCTCCTGCCAACACCTACCTTCCACTCACATCACCCACTCGCACCTGTCTTCTGGCACTGTCATACCTCCCTATCACCACTTTCCATGTGTATCCCACTCTCGCTTCATGTCACATATTATTTACACCTCCTCCTCTTTCTCCATGACACCTATACCCATGTTGCTTCCTCCTGTGTCATTGTTTTCCCCATTGTGCCTACCACCACAGCCTCTCCTCGGTATCCTCGTCACCTTCCTATACCACATCACTATCCCGCCTTTGCATCTCACCTTCTCACCTCCCGACAGGTGTCTCACACACCCATTCCATGTCACCTCCACCATCATCTCCATGTTTCCCCTCTTGACCAATCATACTCCTCTCCCTTTACACTTCAACCCATGCTTTCCCAGTCATTCTCCACTCTCGCTTCCTTCCACCTAGTCCCCGAGCATGTGCTATAGCTTGCTGATCCCATACTAATCGCCTCACCAGCTCCTCCTCAACAGTCTCCACGTCCTCTTTCCATCTCTTCGAAGAGGTCCAGTGAAGCAAAAATTGCCACCATCATCATTCAAAGACCAATCACAGTGACAGGTGGCGCATTTGACGTCTTCCCACTCCGATCTCGATGAAGTATTTAATGAAAAAAAGGAAGGTGGGTGAGACATCATCTCCTTCCATAAATAGAAGGCTTGAAAGGGACGAGTTGCAGAAGCAAGCTGTCAGTCCATCCTAACAAAGATCACATCTGACAGGAGACTGCATGGGCAGTCTGACCCATGTCTACATGCGCAGCTCGACAAATAATCTCATCAATGCAAATCATTTAACACATGACATGATCACGTCTCAGGCATTTTGGAGCCAATTCTGAGTATATGTAGGCATTTTTTCCATTTTTTTTAGTGTCGATGGTAGAGCTGAGCTCCCGATTGTAATGTTTTAATGAAACTTCTGGTTCTTTGGTCATGTGTGTAATTTGAGACTTCTTGTTTAATGACAGTCATATTTATATTCCACCTCTTTTTCCTCTAAGACTGAAAGACTCAGGCATGGATGATCCAGTCGAGTTGTTGTAACTATATTGAGATGTAGGTTTGATTGCAATTTTGTTATAGCATTTTCAACTTCTTGAAGTTTTGGATCCAAGAGGATTTTGTATTTGAAGATTTTCCTCCTTAGGCTACTGGAAGATTGAATGTCCATAGCAGACCTTTACACTTTCTCCTCAAAGTTCTTCTTCCTGTTGACCCTTACTTCAACTTACTGTCTGAAGTTAGATCAAGACCTCATCTGCCTGTGCATACCAACCCATTTTTCTTAGTTAAAGTGATATCATCCTGAGTTTGAATCCATTAGACCCTACTTAAATTTATTCATTGTGACATAAAAAATGATGGGTAGTGGGCTTACCTCTACCTCAATTGAGAGGTGACTTCTAGTGCTAACATTTATGGCACCGTTGTCGGGGATAAATTGAAGATTTTTCCCTGGGATTGAATGACAAAGCTTACTAGTTCTGAAGGTGCATTATAACTTAGTACATCAAAGATTGCAACTGTGCACCTGGAGATTCCACTATTTCAGTTGTGGCTTCCAGAGGCAGACACATGAGTTCTACCCCATAGCTTCCTCTAGCAACACCTGAAGCTGACCCAGATAAAATTTTCAGAAGATGAAAGACCCCTCAGGAAGGTACTTAGGCTACTGAACCAGCTATTTCTGATAATTTTCACCATCCTCCTTTAGAAACTCCAATACTTGTTTCTCATTCTCTTGTTATACCATCTACTAGAGTTTCCCAAAGTTTAAAGTTTGGGAGTGTTCCTTCTAATTTCTCCCTTCCTGGTCTGGGATTGGAGGGAGAAACCTTTGTCACTCCTATCTCCCCCGAAGTTGTACCATGGCTTAAACCCAGGACCTTAGATCATTTTCCCACTCTAGGTTTTACCACTCCTCCCCCTATTAGAGTCATTGCATTTACAAAAAATGAAACCTCTGCTTCCTCAAGCCCTGTGACCTTTTCCCTCAATAGTGAGTCGGTCCCCTTTTCTCCCAGGAGAGCAGTTCCACTCTCTTCAGTCCGAGCTACATTTCCTCCTGGTTCTCCTCCACCTATTATCACTATGGTAGGTACCAATATCCTGAGGAAAAGAATGGATTCCATAGTGGCTGCGAGATATGCCCCTCTAGTCTTACCTCAACCAATAAATGCTCTCCCTAGTGGAGATTACCTAAAATACATGCCCAAATTCACTGGATAAGAATACACAACTATGGAAGAACACCTTGCTTCCTTCTACAGTTATGCATACAATCTAAATATTGAAAACGAGGATGTGTGGATGAGAGTCTTTGTCTAGAGCCTTGATGGTGAGGTTAGGAAATGGTTTAGGGGATTGACCCATGGATCTATTGTTGGGATTGAGGCTTTAGATGATATTTTCTTGAGACAATGGGGGGATAAAAAGGACTTTATGTGTTATATCACAGAGTTTGGGTCCCTAAAGAGAAAGGAGGAAGAATCTGTCTCTCATTTCTCCAAGAGATTCAAGAAAATGTACAATAAGATCCCTACTGAGATAAAGCCTACTGAAGCCTCTGCCAAAATTACTTATGCTAGTGATTTCGACCCTGATTTCTACCTCCTACTAAGAGAGAGAAGAGATACTTCCTTAGCTCATATGCAAGATGCAACCCTCAAAGTAGAGTCCAATGTGTTGGCAGTTAATAGACTTAGGAATAAAGATGACAGAGACATACGAAGGGGGAGAGATGAATATTCATCCTCCGGTTCCTTTGCGTCCCAGCCTCAAGTAGATGAATTTATTAAGCTGGTGAAATCTCTTTCAGTAGAAATGAAGAATATGAAATTCAAAGGGAAGAAAGGCTATAAAAGTGCCCAAAATGTTGATAACAAAGGCAATTTCAGAAGACCTAATATTGCCCCTCAGATAATCCTAAAAGAGCCTCATAACAGAGAGAGGGATGATCAGAAAATCCAGACCCTTCTCCAAAATAACCTTGTTTCTGATGAGGAAGGAAAAGAAGAAGAGCTTGAACCTGAAATCCATTGTCTTGGAGACATCTCCCCATTTCCCCATTTAACCCAATCCACATATGAGGAATCCCTCTTGGAAGACCAAATAAATGAGCTGAGTAAAGGATAGAAGACCAATAGTAGTCCAAATAAATATAACCTTAGGTCTAAGAAGAAATAAGGGAAGCCTGACGTCCCTGATCAGCCTTCCAAAGCAGATAAGCTTGCTAAAGACGCAACAAACAACAAAAAGGAAAAGAAAACTCAGAACCCCTGACCAATAGCCAAAGGTCATGTCCCAAAAATGAGGGAAATTCTGAAGACCCTCTCCTATTTTAGCTTTGAGCATTAGATTCAAACGATTAGGATCCCTATACCTCTTTCGGAGCTAGTCAAGAACAAAGATTTCAAAAAATCCCTCTCTAAACTATTACAGTTTGATCCTGCATGTCACTTCTCAGACTCAGTTAATCTTTAGGATAAAAATCCAGAAGTCATCTTAGGTCCCATGGTAGAATATAGAGATGATTCATCCCCTCCCTTCTAGACATCTCTGAACATCCATGACAAGGTGTTGCATAATTGTTTGATGGACTCAAGGGCTTCTCATGGATGAACTTGGATTAGAAATCACAAATCTATCATGGATGAACTTGGATTAGAAATCACAAATCTATCATGGATGAACTTGGATTAGAAATCACAAAGACTTACCATGACCTATATTATTTTGATTCTAGGAAAGTGCAGTGTCTTGGGGTCATCAAAGATTTGGTCGTGAGCTTGTTTCAATTTCCCATGAAAAGTGTGGTCATGGATATCATTGTGGCTGATGTTCCCCCCAAGTTTGGCATGTTGTTTTCAAGATAACGGATAAAGAGACTTGGAGGAACATTACATATGGACCTCACATATGCTACCATTCATGTGTTCGGAGGGGAGCATAGAAGACTATATAGAGAAGCTTAGTTGACCTACTTTATCATTGATGAATCTAACCCCACCAACCATCCTATTTTTTCCCTCGATACTGATTTAGGATCTAGCTTGTTTCATCTCACTGATGCCCCTGAACCCCCTCTCGAAGTCAAAAAATAGTCCATTACTCTCTGTGAAGATTCTCCTCCGATTACCTCTATTTGGAAAATGTTCTTTGATGGAGCCTCTTCAAGAGAAGGTGTCGGTGTTGGAGTGGTCCTTGTTTCACCTATTCAAGAGATCATATATTTGTCCTACAAGCTAAAATTTGAAACTACCAACAATGTAGCAGAGTATGAATCTCTTGTTTTGGGTTTGAGGGATACAAAGGAAACTGGGATTAAAGGGATATCAGTTTTTGGGGATGCCGAGTTAATTGTCCATAAGATCAAAAATATTTATCAAACCAAGCACCCTCGGCTTAGAAGTTACATGAATGAAGTCTGGGATCTTGTTGACAATTTGTTCTTAGCTTTCAACATCTGATTTATTCCAAGAGAAGAGAATGCTATGGCTGATTCTTTGGTTGTCTCAGCAAGTAATTTCAGAGTCCCCTTGCCATCTAAGCTCAGGTATGATGTAGAAGTGAAATTTAGACCCTCTATACCTAACAATGTCAGGCATTGGAAAGTGAAATTACACATTATCTTGATCAATTACACATTGATCAAGATCCTAATTCTGAAATAAATCCTCATGCTGATGTTTTTCTGAACAAAATTGCTAACCATCATATTGTCCAGTTACCCAGTAATTATATCCCGAAGGGACTTGTTCCTTTGGAAAGACTATTTGACATAAATGATGTGGCAGTAAAAGGTAAAATTTCAAATGACGATGTTGATGTAGATGAGTGCAATATTGGCATAGAGGAGGATCCAAAATTTGTCAAGTTTTCAAGCAGCTTGACGAGGGAGAAAAGGGCCAAGTATGCTGAGCTATTAAGAGAATTCTCTAATGTATTTGTCTGGACCTATGAATATCTTAGAAGATACGAAACAACTATCATCGAGCATAAGATCCCATTTAAAGAGGAGGCCAAACCATTTAGGAAAAAAATAAGACAAATAAATCCTATGTTGCTACCTATTATGGAAAGTGGTGTAAAGAAGTTGTTGGACGCCCAAATCATTGTCCCTTTGAGATATTCTAAATGGGTGGCCAACTTGGTCCTTGTAAGGAAAAAGAACGGAGAAATCAGACTTTGTGTTGATTTCAGGAATTTGAACAGAAGCTCTAAGAAGGACAATTACCATTTGCCAAAGATGGAACACATATTGCAGAGAGTGACAGGTGCATCCAAGATTTCCATGATTGATGGATTTTTTGGCTACAATAAGATCTTTGTCCTTCCTAAAGACAGAGAAAAGATGGACTTCACCACTCCTTGGGGAACTTTCATGTATGCAAAAATTCCCTTTGGATTGATGAACACAGGAGAAACCTTTCAACGAGATATGGACATCACCTTCGTTGGAGAAAGGGATAAATTTGCAATCATCTACCTCGATGACATTATAGTTTTTTCCAAGTCCGATAAAGAGCATTTTCAACACTTGAGAAAGGTCTTCTCAGAATGCAGAAAATTTGGTCTCTCTCTCTCTCAATCCCAAAAATTCTCTATTTGCTATGCAAGAGGGAAAACTGTTGGGGCACATAGTATCAACAGAGGGGGCCCGGATTGATTCCAGCAAGGTAGAATCTATTCAAACCTTGTCACTTTCCAGAACCAACAAGGAATTTCAGTCTTTCTTGGGAAAAATCAATTTCTTAAGAAGGTTTGTTTCAAAATTTTCCAAATTAGTAAAGAATATCACGACCATGATCAAGCAGGGACATGAAGTAAAATGGACTATCGATTCCAGAGATTCCTTCAACCAAATCAAGAAGGCATTGACTGAGGCACCTATGCTAATCATCCCTGACTACTTCAAGGATTTTCTGATTTTTTCCTTTGCTTAATTTGACACAGTGGCAACTTTTTTGTTGCAGAAGAATGTTGGGGGGTTGTATCAGCCTATTTCCTTTTTTAGTAGAGCACTGAGGGACACCGAGATCAAATATGACATTATGGAGAAGAAGGCCTATGCTTTGGTTAAGGCTCTCAAAGCTTTCAGGGTCTATGTTCTGCATTCAAAGTTCATTGCATATGTTCCTTAAGATTCTGTGAAAGACATTCTCATTTAGCCTGACATAGACAGAAGAAGGAGCAAGTGGATTGCCAAAATCCTTGAATTGATCTAGAAATAAATCCCACCAAACTAGTTAAAGTCCAAGGTTTAACCAAGATATTGGCAGAATCTAATTATGAAGATTTGGGGATTAAATCCATCAACACTTGCTCAGAAAATCAACAAGATGATTTGTCTCATACAAAACCACAAATCGGACCTCCATTGGCAGAGTGCATATGGTACAAAGAAATCATATTCTTTCTGCAGAAGTTAAGCCCCCCTGATGATATGGGGAAAGGAAAGGAAAGAGATATGAATCTCAAAGCAATTAGATATTTCCTTATTGATCAGTTCATGTATTGGAAGGACCCTCTGGGAGTGCTTTTGAGATGTTTAGACCCACAAGAATCCCAAAATATTATGGTTGAATTTAATGATAGCATATGGTGGGGGAATCATTACTGGAGAACTACAACCTATAAAATTCTTAGGGCTAGATATTTTTGGCCTATTCTATTCATTATGTCTATGCAAAAATTAGGGCTTGTGTTATGTTTCGAAAATTCTCTGGAAAACAACAACTCAAGTCCTTACCACTGAATCCTGTGGTAGCTTCAGGACCCTTTCAACAGTGGGGCATTGGGAAAATTCATCCTCCTTCAATTGGTCAGCACATGTGGGTCTTGACTGCCACTGATTACTTTACCAAATGGATAGAAGCCATCCCCACAAGGAGCGATTCTCAAAAGGTAGTCATCGGTTTCCTTGAAGATATTATGGCAAGGTTTGGTTGTCTGAACAAAATCATCACTGACAATGATGTATCCATCAAGGCCAAGCCATTGATCAAGTTTTATGAGCAGTTCGGAATTTCATTGATTCACTCTACCCCCTATTACCCCTAAGGGAATGGATTGGGAGAGTCCTCTAACAAGATCCTTATAAATATTATCAAAAGACTACTAGAGGAAAACAAGAAAGCGTGGGATTCAAAGCTCAAATTTTCTTTGTGGGATGACAGAGTGACAACAAAAAGGTCTCTTAGTGCCTCTCCTTTTCAACTTGTGTATGGGATGAAGGCCATATTTCCTTCTCAGCTTGCCTTTCAGGTGGAAAAATTCTTTCAAGACTGCCAAGGAGAGCCTGTTGATATGCTCAGAAGAATACAACAGATGGTAGAAGTGTAGCAGACTAGAGAAAAACTAATGGAAAATTCACATGAGTATCAATAGAGGATCAAGCAGGATTTTGATAGGAAAGTAAGAAAAGAGGATTTCTGGCTAGGAGATCTAGTACTCAAATGGGATGCACCCAAACAAGACAAGGGAAAGCATGGGAAATTTGAAGCCCTCTATATTGGACCCTTCAAAGTTTCTGCAATATTTCCAAATAATACTTACAAGTTGTAGAATTGGGAGGGTGCTGAAGTTTTCAGTGGCCAAGTTAATGGGTATTTTTTGAAGAAGTTCTTTGTTTGATCCAAGAATGGATTCCCATGTCATTGTAAATACCATTTTCTTTCCATTTAATGGTTGACTCCACAACCCAACTAAGGCACTGGATCTTCTGAATTTCTTAGAGCCTTGCAGGGAGGACTCTATCCCCCATGGAGCCTAAATGTTAACATATATGTTTGCATGGGTAAGTTTTTTCCCTTAGGAAATAGCCCCATGGAAACAAAATGGCGAAAAGGGGGTTAAAAAATTACTTTCTACCTTTTATCCTAAGTTTTGGGCCCAGACGCATTGTGCTAAGAGGTGTGTAGATTTGGACAATCGAGATCTGCATGTTCATATCTACGATGCTCATCCCAAGTTGGACCCTCTCGAGCATTCTGCCTTTAATGAAGGGGGGGGTTCTAGTAGGCGATTTTATGGCATGGACCCTGCACTATCGTGGCACCTCCTCATTAAATCGGACCCCTCCCGCTCAATACCTCTTACCACCTGCCCCCCCTCTCCGAGTATACCGCTTACAACCTACCTTTCCTACCAACACCAGTCTTCCACTCACATCACCCAATCGCGCCTATCCCCTGGCACTGTCATACCTCCCTATCACCGCCTGCCATGTGTATCCAACTCCCACTTCATGTCACATCTTCTTTCCACCTCCTCCTCTCACTTCACGACACTTGTCCCCATGTCTCTTCCTCCTGCGTCATTGTTGTCTCCATTGTGCCTACCACCACAGCCTCTCCTCGTTATCCTCGTCATCTTCCTGTGCTACATCACTGCCCCACCTTTTCATCTCACCCTCTCACCTCCCGACTGGTGTCTCATGCACCCATGCCATGTCACCTCCACCATCGTCTCCATGTTTCTCCTATTGAAAAATCATACTCCTCTCCTTTTACACTTCGACCCACGCTTTCCCAGTCATCATCCACTCTCATTTCCTTCCACCTGGTCCCCGAGCATGTGTTGTAGCTTGCTGATCCCACACCAATAACCTCACCAGCTCCTCCTCAACATTCTCCACGTCTTCCTGCCATCTCTCTGCAAAGGTCCAACAAAGCACAAATCGCCACCATCAACATTCAAAGACCAATCATAGTGACAGGTGATGTGTTTGACTTCTTCCCACTCGATCCCAATGAAGCAATTAATGAAAAAAAGGAAGGTGGGTGAGACATCATCTCCTTC
Source organism: Picea abies (assembly GCA_900067695.1). Classification (NCBI taxonomy): domain Eukaryota; kingdom Viridiplantae; phylum Streptophyta; class Pinopsida; order Pinales; family Pinaceae; genus Picea; species Picea abies. The sequence continues at coordinate 12,297 of CBVK0101467738.1, read as the reverse complement.
CACAAATAGAAGGCATGAAAGGGACAAGTTGTAGAAGCAAGCTGTTAGTCTAGCTTGACAAAGATCACATTTGACATGAGATGGCATGGGAAGTCTGAACCATGTCTGCATGCGCAACCCGACAGAGAAGCTCATCAATGCAAATCCTTGAACGCATGACATGATCACATCCCAGGCATTTTGGAGCTAGTTTTGAGTATATGTAGGCATTTTTTCCATTTTTTTTAGTGTCAATGGTAGAGCTAAGCTCCCGATTGTAAATTTTTAATGAAACTTTTGCTTCTCTGGTCATGTGTGTAATTTGAGACTTCTTGTTTAATGACAGTCAGATTTTTTTTCTATCTCTTTTGCCTCTAAGAATGAAATACCCAGGAATAGATGATCCAATCGAGTTGTTTTCATTGTATTGTTATGTATGTTTGATTGCAAAGTTGTTATAGTGTTTTCAGCTTCCTGAAGTTTTGGATCCAAGAGGATTTTGTATTCAAAGATTTTCCTCCTTAGTTTGATGGAAGACTGGATGTCCATAGAAGACCTTTACACTTTCTCCTCAAATATCTTCCTCCTGCTCACCCTTACTTCAACTTACTGTCTGAAGTTAGATTAGGACCTCTTCTTCCTCTGCATACCCGCCCTGTTTTCTAAGTTAAAGCGATATCATCCTGAGTTTGCATCCATTAGACCCTCTTTAAATTTATTCATTGTGACATAAAAACTGATGGGTATTGGGATTACCTATTCCACAATCTAGAGGTGACTTCTAGTGCTAACACAAGGAACCTCTTTCCTTCTTGGATCATACTAGCATAATCTCATTAAGCTATTCACCTCACCTTTTGAGGGAACAATCTTGGATTTCTTCACCATTTCCTTTCTAGTTTTCCATTTGTAAGAAGAGATCTCACATAGGGGACTCAAGAGCCCTCCCTTGGAGGAATAGGGGATCCATAAGTCCCCCTTTTTCCTTGGTGTTTTCCCACTAATACAATCTATCCATTGGTGGCATGAATATTGGTCAATTGTTTGATTAATTTTGGTTCTAATTTCCTTATGCATTGTAGTTTTGTTTCTTTAGTTTTTATTATCTTAGTTGTTTGTTTATTTCATGTGATTGAGTCATTTGACTCATACACTAACTTCTGTCCTGTTCAATTGACCCAACTGTACTTGCAAGTGTCTATATTTTTCTCATTCAAGTGGCGAAAAGGATACAACAATAGTTTACTAATTGCAAGTTATGTGGCTCAAATATTATAATTCTCCCTTCGTTATTGTATTTATTCTTCCCTTGAGTTTCCATACTACAGATATATGTTGAGAACAATGTGACTATCGAGAAAAATAATTTCAATGATTAGGGTTAAGACAAGGAGATTTACACAACAAGAAATAAATCTAGGGTTTACAGAGAAGTGATGTGTAGAGGATGAACAAGGTTTGCGTAGCGAATGAACATGGTTTGTGTAGCGGCTGAGTCTTCTAAAATTTGCTATGTAAGATGAATGTAACTGATCAAAGAGAGATTTTTCATGGAAAAAGGAGAAGGAAATAATTTCTCGTGTCGTGCAAACCTGATTTGAAAGCATGATTAGACTGTTGAAATTATTTGACAATTTGGGTAGCGCCAATCTTTTCACAACGAACTTATACAACGTGTGATCCTTTACAAGCCAAATATCAAAACCACTTTGGAATATTAGTACATACGACATGATGAATTATGATGGCCCCATATTTCTCATAACATGTCATTATGATCCATTATATCATTTGAAAACACTTCCCCTAGACCTTTTTATTTATGACTTGACTCTTTTATGACATACCACATCAAATATTATGGCAACAATCTTAGACTCAAGACTAACTATCACACACTCAATAACTCAAAATAGGAATGCATTGGTCTTCCCAAGACCAAGGCATGACTTTGCAAACTATTAACACACCTATGACCATACCTTAAAAGAATGGACACTAACATTGGCTCCAATGGGGATACTGTCCTCCCTGTGAGGCAGAAAAGAAAAACAGACCATGTGCCTAACCACTGGGATTTATTTACTATTGAATCTTGACTTAAAACATACTCTAACTTTAAAAATGGATTGAAAGACTTTTTTAAAACTTGACATACACTCGCAACATTCATTAGAACCTTAAGGCCTTCACCTCGAGCTTCAATTTATTTTGAATGATTCCCTCACTTGCTACATATGAAAGTAAAATGGTTATTTAAAATGGAATGAAAGATCAAATTTCTTCAAATAATGTAGTGTTAGAGAAACCTGCCATTCACAGTCCCTCCACCAATGAGATCTCCATTAATTTTTTGTAACAAATAAGAATTGCTTCCATGATTAGCTACAATTCTATACGGTCCCATCCAGAGGTGATCAAACTTTCCATGCTTTCCTTTATCTTCATTCCTTGCATCCTATTTCAACACTAGGTCATCTACCTTGAAATCATCAACCTTTTTCCTCTTATCAAACACTTTGTTTATTTTATCCTGATACAATTGTGTGTTATTGTATACTTCCTCTCTCATTTGTTGTACATGAATCAGTTGATTAATTCTTCTTTGAATTTCATTTGGATAAGCCTCCTGTTCTTGTAGAAATTTCATAACTAGAAGCCCTAATGAGGTAGGGAAAACTGCCTATGTTCCATACACTATCTGAAAAAGGTGATGTAGCAATAGATCTCCTTGTAGTAATCCTATCAGCCCATAGTACATATATGAGTTTCTTGTTCCAAGCATTTTTGTTTTCCGACAACATATTTTTGATAATTATTGTCAGATTCGTGTTGGGTGATTCAGCTAATCCATTACCCTATGGGTAATTGGATGTGGAAGGACCAAGAGTTATATTGTTATCATTGGGCAGCCAAACCTAGACATAATATTACTTTCCAAAAATTGAATAATGACAACATCAGTGGCTTGCCTTGGTTGCACTACTTCAATCCATTTAGCGAAATAGTTTGTAGCTGTAAATATCCATTTGTTTTGAGCTGAAGACGATGGATGAATCTCACCTATAAAATCAAGGCCCCATTTCCTAAATGATGCTTCAACTGAAATTGGTTTCAAAGGTAAGGGAAACAACTTCCTTTTTCCATCATCAAAGATCTAACATTCATGACAACTAGACACCTCCTTGTATACATAAGAGAAAATGCTAGGTCAATAAAACCCTTCTCTAAGTATCTTATGCACTATAGTTTTCCAATAGTGGTTCCCTCCACAGTCACCCTTATGAAACTTGTTGATAGTTTGTTTTACCTCATCTTCTAACAAGCAATATAGAAAAATCTCCCTCGGATCTTTCCAATACAGAGAACCATCAAGTATACAAAACTTGGCTACTTTTAATTTCAAAAACCTAGCTTTGGTTTTCCTTAGTTCAAGACGAGCTTGTAAAATTTTCAAAACATATATGATGTCAACATACCATGGAGATTCAAGAAAATTCTGAGATACTTGTGGTGTTGATTCTTCCTTTGAATTTGTTGACAGATATGAAATAAATTTCATCCCCAACACATCATAATTTGACCATGTCATTAGTTTGGCAAGTCCTTGGCCTTTGATTAACTTTGTAGGCTTTATCTCCAAATCATATTCCAACAAAAACACTATCAATTTGCCTCTTTTTACTTCAAGATCTGATTGAGTTAGAATATATTTCACAACATTATCGGGCACAAAAAAAACAACATGGGAATGCAAAAGGTATATTCTAAATTCTTTCAGGGCTTTTACCAATCCATATGCTTGTTTCTCCATGATGGTGTAATTTAATGGGGAATCTCTTAAAGTTATGTTGTAGTAGGCTATAGGCCTTTCAAAATTCTATTCATTCTTCTGAAACAAGACCCCTGCAATGGTGTGTTCTGATGCAAAAGAAAATAATATGAAGTCCTTTGCATAGTCTAGACTAGCTAATACGGGTGCCTTGGTCAATGCTATATTTATATCCTCAAAGGATTTTCTAGCTTATGGTGTCCATTTTATCTCATTTCCTTTCCTCAACATGTTTGTAATGAACTTTATGATTTCTGCTAGATTGGGAATAAACCTCCTCGGAAAGTTTACCCTTCCAAGAAAAGACTATACCTCCTTTTTGCTCCTACGAATATCAATTTTCAGAATTGCAGCTACCCTGTTGGGATCTATCTTTATTCCTTCTTTTGAGATGATATGACCAAGAAACTTTCCCTCCTGCATTCCAAAGTTGGATTTTTTGGGAGTTAATGAAATTCCAAATCTCCTACACTTCTCAAACACCCGTTTCAAATGTTTCAAATGCTCATCATCAAAATTTGAAAAAACCATAATATCATCTAAATAAACAACAATGAACTTATATTTTTCATCAACAAAAGCTATACCCATATCTCTGTGGAATGTTTCCCCTGCATTCATAATCCCAAATGGAATTTTGGCATACATGAATGTGCCCTAGGGTTTTATGAAGGTTTTGTTCTCTTGATCATCGGGGTGCACCATGATCTGGTTGTATCTAGAGAAACCATCTAGGATTGACATTTTCTGTGACCCAACCAATTTCTACAAAATGTAGTCCATCTTGGGAAGAGGATAATTGTCTTTGAGGGAAACCCTATTCAGATTTTGAAAATCCACACACATCCTAATTTCACCACTTTTGTTTCTAAGAAGAACTAAGTTGGTCAACCATTTAGAGAATCTCAAAGATACTATGATCTTGGCATCAAACAATTTTCTTACCTCTTTCTCAATGAGTGGTAACAACAAAGGATTAATCCTTCTCAATTTTTGTTTGAATGGTTTTTTATCATCTCTAATTGGAATGACATGCTGAATAATATTTGTGTCATACACCTTCAGATCTTCATAGCTCCAAGCAAAAACATCTAGAAACTCCTTCATTAAGATGATGTATCTCTCCTTGATTTATTGGATGAGTGTCTTGAACAATTTTATGATTTTAGGTTTTTCCTTAGTTCCAATATTGCAATCCTCTATTTCTTCATCAGTTGGAGTGACTTTGGGATTCCTTGCCACATCATTATTGTCAAAGAGTTTTTCTAGTGGAACCAAAACCTTAGGGATGACATTATTTTTTATCTAAACAATGTCTTTACCATCAATTTGATTTAGGAAGATATCTAAATTAGGAGACATGTCTGCATCTTCTTCTTGATCAAAGAAATTTTCTTTGTCAATATTTGTGTTGGAAAACTCATCATTCATTTGGAGAAACCTTACCACCTGTTTATCATCCTCCAAAATCTGCCAATACTTGATATTATTGGGTACTGTTGGTCTATGCTTGACTTCAATCTCATATTTTTTGTTAGGAAAGATGGGAATCTTAAAAACATAAGTTGAAGTAGCTAATGCATCGACAATCAAATTTTGTCCTCTTGGAATTACTGAAAGGTTATATTCTGTGAAATTTTCAAGTACATCAAGAACTATATTTTTGTATGCCCTCATCCTAGGATGTTTAGTTTGATAGATTCCCTTAACCTGATTAATCACAAGCTCAGAATCTCCATGTACAACTATTATTTTTTCCCCAAAATCTTTCAAAGTATTCAACCCCAAGATCAATGCCTCATACTCAGCCATATTATTTGTACAATCAAAAGAAAATTTATAAGAGAAATTTTTTTAACCTGATTTTGGGGGGATAATCCAAACACCTTGTCCATCTCCTTCTTTACTAACAGCTCCATCAAAATTGATATTCCACATTTCTTCTTCCTCATTATTTTGTTGATCTGAAATTTGCCCTGTTTGTTGATATTCATTTTTTTTCTATGGAAGTTTGAGAACATTTGGATCCTCTTCTTCAAAGCACAGGTCATTATAAAAAATTGAAGAACCAACCTCAGTGTCAACAAAATAAATAGGATGATTATTAGGTTTGATTTTCCTAATCACCATGTATTTCAACTATACTTCCCTACATAGCCTCCTTTCATGTACAAAAACTAGTATAGTTGAATAAGACATATCCATATGTAATGTACCCTTCAATTTAGCATCCCATGACCTTTATAACAACATGCCAAACTTTGGAGGGATGTCAACAACTACTACATCCATGACCAAATTCTTTGATGGGATTTGAGATAAAGACACAACTAAGTATTTGATTAATCCTAAACACTTTACCTTCCTTGAATCAAAAGAGAACAAATGTTTATAAGGTCTAGTGATGTCCAAACCTAGTTCGTCCATGATCACCTTCGACATCAAATTATGATATGCTCCTAAATCTAGAATTGCATTGTGTAAAGTCATATCATAAACTTTAAGGCTGACATAAAATGGAGGCACATCACCATCATCACCACATTCTTCCACCCGAGGACCAAACAAGATTGCAGGATGATCATCTTGCACATTCATAGTATCAGATGCTTCTTCCATTTTCAAATTTTTGATGATTTGACTTCTACATTCAACATTTCTGATCAGCTCATTTAAAGGTACATGAATTTTTATCTTTTCCATCTCACTTTCAAAACTAAAAGAAGACCGAGTTTTCTCTACTTGTTTGATGATTGCATCGCTTTTTGTCTCTGTGATATTCTTTGGGGCCTCCTATTTCTGTTTATCTTTCTCTAGTGAATCCTTTGTAGAACTGTCTTTCTTAGGCTGACTTGAAGAGGGTAAATTATCCTGAGGATATTTTGGAGGATTTCCCTTTTGAGGGTTTGCAAGAACCTTTTTATTTCTGAGATTATATTGCTTATGAAACTGCATGATAGCATTTTGATACCATTTCTTATACTCCTATGTTTACATTAATAACATATCATTTTGTTCCTTCAAAACTTATCATTTTCTTCAATAGATTTATCATGTTTTTACCATTAGATCAAATTTTGCATCTGATGACTGGGAAGTTTATGGTTGTTCTTCTTCTTGAGCCTTTTTCATGTGAATTTAGGATTGTATTTAATATTACCTGATGCCATCAAATTAACTTCTACTTCAATTACGTCATTCATCATGTCATCTAATGTAGTAGATCTCCTTTCTTTCAGCATTAAGGTGAAATCACTATCAAAGGAATCATCATAGCGAAGTTGTGTAGCTCCATGAGGGGGTTTTAATTTAGCAGGAATTGAACTATAAACCTTCATGAATCTAGTTGAGAACTCCGGAACTATCTCACTAGGTGTTCTTTTCAAATTATTATACTGAGTCAACAATTGTAGAGGATTTTTCTTGTCTCCCATCTTGCAAGAAAGGTTGTTTCAAAATCTACAAAATTAGGAATTATTGATGTTGGGAGTGCCTTAAACCATTTTTTTACCTCATCTAAGAGACTCTGTGCAAACAAACTCATTTTAACATCTTCATCATCTACCTCCTCAAGTTCCACAAAATCATTAAACTAGTCTAAATGTTGTTGAGGTGAAATGTTCTCTTCTGCATCATATGAATTAATTCTCTAGGCATAATTTTGAGGTAGATTATGCAATTGAGCAGGTAAGACAAGGGCAAAAAATATTTCTTCCATGATTCTAAGAGGACATTGGATTGGTTGTACAATACGAATGGGAATCACTATAGTTTGAATAGGAACAACAACAATAAAGGATTGAAACTTCTTCTCATCAAACAAAATTTTAGTCAAGTCAGACTCTGACTTAGATCTAAACAAAGTCTTCTCGAATTTAATGTCAAACTCAATATCATCAATGCTCTTTACTCCATCTTTAGGAAATGATGAAATTCTATCCAGAAATATACCTAAGTGTGACTCCTTTTATTTTTTCTTGTGTAGGGTCTTCTCAGGATCAACCATAGATGTTGTAGGTTCTGGGTCTGGGTTTCTCCTAGTGTAAATCATTTTTGGAGCCAAGATTTCTCAATGATATTACTTTTTGGAATTTATCTTTAACAATGAAATTGCCAGGGTAAATTTTTCAGCTAGTATTGTGTATGATCTTCTGTTACTCTCAGGAATAAGATCTGAAACTTTGTCGTACTTTCCGAGGGAAAATTTAGCTTTAGTTCCTTGGAAAGGATGCCATAAATGTTAGCACTATGTAAATTGATTGGTTGAGGAAGCAAATCACAAAGGTAACCACAAAACCAATTTAAAACTGAAACTAGCTCTTTCAGTTCAGAGAGGGATCTCTCTTGTCCCTTGGTCTCTGAAAGATAATTTTTCTCTTAAGGATCAATGGCTAGGTATTCAATAAACAAAAATATTTATAAAGTTGCTAGAAGGAAGGAGGAGAAGTCTGTTGGGAAATGGAGTCAACTTTAAAGAAAATGGAACTATTAGTTATAGATGGGCAGAAATATCAAATAAGTAGAGGCTAGGTAGGTGATAATATTTCAGTGAATTTTTTTTTTTTATAATGTAAGAAAGAGAAAACAAATAACTGCATTCAGAGCACCAACTAGGATGAATTCTGATTGAGTTAATTAGAAAGAACAATACTTAAATTACTTGAATCTAGAGCATCAATATCAGATGAATTCCAGACCATTGGATTTCTAATTTAAGTATATAAATGTTTCACATGAAATGAGAAAAGAAAACAAGAAATACATACATGAGAAAGAAATACACACTTCAAAACATTACCACAAGAATCTCTGGTATGAATAGCACTGCACTTCTGCACTAATATTTCATTAAACTTCATAAAGATTACAAAATGATCAAGAGAAAAGGTCCTCTATCTTTCTTCCAACCCTTTGTACATTCAAAACGATCCAATATAAAGGTAAAATCCATCCCCAAGATAAAGAAGTTTAACTTTAACCCCTTTCCTTCATTTTTGGATCTAGTTACACTAAAATAGGAACAAACTCAAACTGCCCACTAAAAATAGAAGTTTGTTTTGAATATATTAATTACATAAGGGCATTTCAAAAAAGAACAGTCTTCGTCATGCTCTCGAACTCTAGGACTAATGTGAGTCACATAGTATAGTTGTAGAGAAATTTGGGGCTGATTCAAATGCTTATATGTTCCCTAGCATGTTTGTGTAGCAAATTTCTGCAGCTCATTGTGTAACTGTGAATTACAGAAGTTGTGTAGCAAGTTTACACAATGGGTGTTTTTCTTCATTTGTCTTCACACAGTTGGTTTCTATGAGATATTTGGAGGCTGGCACTGACCATTCTATCATCCCAAATGAAATGTTGAACTGTATAAACAAAAACTTCTATTCCAAACATTACCCTCAATTTCTTCATCAAATGTGTACTTACAGTACTTGTGTAGTGTGAGATCATTGTGCAAGTTCTGTGCATCGTTCTTTTCCAGACAAAAAATGCAAAACATTTTAACCCTTTACTGATAAAAATAAAAAACTATAAAATGTGACTCATGGATTCTATATTTCAGCCACCTTTGCAAGAAGGTCCAACTTTCCCCTGGATTCATCATCAACTTATATTTGTTTCATCCTTAGTTTCAAAGTCCTATTTTATTTCCTCAATGACAAATTTTGTCTTTTCAGATTCTTCACTTGGATATACAAAAGTGAATTTCTTCTTAACTTTGTCTGGTAATTGGAAATAGCTGCATAGGCATTGGAGATGGTTGGTCCACACTCATGAAGGTGTTTATCAAATTTTTTCTTTATTGTTCTGTTCTTTGAGTTGAATGATAAAATCATGTGTTTCTCTTAATTTTTTGTTGATCCTTTTGACATTTCTCTCACCATCTCCAGGTGAGGTATGGATATTTTCAATTTCTATAAACTAGTCCTGTGCATGTGTTTCTTCTGCAGGCTTGTGTTATGAAATCAATTTTCTAGTTGAAGATCTTGTCAAAGGAGTTGTAGGCTTGGGAAGCTCCATTGTTTTAGGAATCTTCTCAGTTACTCTCTCTTTACCTTTTCCATTATAACTTTGTGGAACTGCTAGTGTTGATTCTGGCTTTGACATTGATACCTCTTTTGGTGTTCAAATTCTAGAAACCCTTTCAACAAGATTCTTTTGCATCTCCCTATTTTCATAATGGATCTGTGTTATAGCATGATGACCTTTATTAAGTTGTTCTTGCAATTCTCCAATTATTTCATCCTTTTCACTTGACTGAAATTGATCTCTACCAATACCTTGAGCTGTATGTTCAACGGATTATGTGTGCAGGGAAGCTAATCTTTTGGATGTTGATCTTGTAATTGGACCGCTAAGTTTTGGTGTTTCAACAACCTCATCAACAAAGTGTAGTTTTATGTCTTTCTTCTTAGCTTGTTGGCTTGGTGAAGTACCTTCAACTTCTTTTCCTTTCCCACAGTCATGTTCTGTAGATATTTTCTCCTTCCTATTAGACTCCTCAGGGACTAAAGGAGATGTTTTTTCAACTAATAAGGGAGTATCTCCTTTGGGGTCTAAGTAAATCCTTGCTGGAGATAGGAAAGAATCCCAATCCTTGTTCAATTTCTTAAGTTCTTCCAACACCAGTAATTTCACCAAAGAGAAATGAAACAAACTGGATTTACCATGATCAACCTTATCCTACACTTTGTCTGACATTTTACCTAGGATTATGTATAGTTAAAAAGGTAAATTCAAAGGGTTTTCCCCCATGAAATGCATTAAAATCCTAATATGGTACTAATATACTCTGTTAAACCTGCCCTCATAGGTGAAATATCTCTGAATCACTCTTAATAACCTTTCATAATGTTCTAATATGAACTCTCTTGGAATGGTAGGACCAAAATTTTGTTTTTATACTCAGGCTTCAAGAAATCAGTGTAGAAGATGGAATCAAGGGGCATACCTTTGAACCATTTCTCCCCTTGAGCTGGAATTTTAGTTGCAAGAAATATTGTCTCCTCTGACACTTGGAAAGTAATATAAAAAATCTCTGTCTGGACACCATTGAATTTGAGGGAAAAATCCTTTATCAATTGCACATTATACCCCTGAATTTTCTCACAAAATCTCATGCATCCGGCTTGCTCAAAAGAAACCCTAATTGTTGGATCAGAGTTTAATAATTACAAGTTATGTGGCTCAAATATTATAATGCTCCCTCCCTTATTGTATTTATTCTTCCCTTGAGTTTCCATATTGCAGATATATGTTGAGAACAATGTGACTATAGAGAAAAAGAAGTTCGATGACTAGGGTTAAGACAGGCAGATTTACACATCGAGAAACAGACCTAGGGTTTACAGACAAGTGATGCATAGTGGATGAACAAGGTTTGCATAAACATGGTTTTTGTAGCAGATGAAGAGGGTTTGCGTAGCAGATGAGTCTTTTGAAATTTTCTATGGTAGATGAATGTAACTAATGAAAGAGAGATTTTTCATGGAAAAAGGAGAAGGAAAGAATTTCTCATGTCAATCAAACCTTATTTGGAAGCATGATTAGATCATTGAAATGATTTGACAATTTGGGGAGCGCCAATATTTGCACAACGAACTTACACAACGTGTGATCCTTTACTAGCCAAATATCAAAACCACTTTGGAATATTAGTACATATGACATGATGAATTATGATGGCCCCATATTTCTCATAACATGTCATTATGATCCATGATATCATTTGAAAACACTTCCCCTAGAACTTTTGATTTATGACTTGACTTTTTTATGACATACCACATCAAATATTATATAAACAATCTTAGAATCAATACTAACTATCACACACTTAATAACTCAAAATAGGAATGCATTGGTCTTCCCAAGATCAAGGCATGAATTTGCAAACTCTTAACACACCTATGACCACACCTTAAAAACAAGGACACTAACAATGTGTTTGTCCAGATTTACAGTTGTGCATGTATTCTCCAATATTCTAGAGATATGGATGTGCCCATCCAATAAAGGAGTTGAATCAATCTATTCTTATCTCATTCATGTTATGTAAAATGGTTTGTAATTAGATCATGAGTTATCCCTACAACCAAGATCCACCAAAATGAGCTAAACAATATCTTGTAAATTCTGATTCAACCAAGATCCACCAAAATGAGCTAAACAATATCTTGTAAATTCTGATTTGAGGGAATTAGTTTTGATCCACTCCATTGCTCTTTTGTGTATTTATACAACCATAGAACAGAGGAGGACGAAGAGGAATGCTTGAGGATTATTATGAGTGAAAGAAGAATTCATGTTTGAATACTTGTAATCTCCAATTGTTTCCATAATAATCAATTACTGATATTTTGCTTCTGTGTTTCAAGTTCTCTCTTAGTTTGTAAGTTTTCCCACAACATGTGCCAGGTTTAGCAGGATCCTCATTCTTTGGCATGCATTGTGTTTATTTATTCTTAGTTGGATAGTAGATC
>CBVK0101467734.1:0-18787 GCA_900067695.1 Picea abies | reverse complement strand
ATTTGTATTGATGCTAATGAAAAAGATACTTTTCCCATCCCGAAATATATGAATCTCATCTATGTTATCTGATTTATATTTTACATCTAACCCCCTAGTGGATCAGTAGTATGCATGTCTTGTTCTTGTCTTGTTTGCAGGAAAAGCTTTGTGGAAGGAGCGGCAGCAAGGAGACAACAACTCAACGGAGGATCTACTTTGACCTTCAGTAAATAAGGTTAGTTCATTCTTCTTGTGCATGACTGAGAAAAGGGGTTGTGATTTTGGGTAGAAGGTTAAAGTTTAAATTTGAAGGGTCATGATCTGCGTATAGGCTTAGAACCCTAGCTTATTGGTCCGTAGGGTAGATTACCCCACAAAAAAAGGATTCAAATACTTAGACGTATTTGAAGAGTGTCGTAAGGAGTGCATGCATAAATATCATAGGAGATTTGAGTTAGTGAAAGGAAGCTTAGGAGAGTTTGCACCTTCAAAGTGTTGAAGAACAGAAGAGGGGTTTTGGTCATCATGAAGAGGCCAAGTCATAGTGAGGAGGATTACTGAGCTGACCCAGAGGAAAGTTCTTTGAAGAAGAAATTTGGATGGTCGAAATTCTTCAAGGAGAATCCCCAAAATAGCGCTGACCATTGGATAAAGGGAGAGTTCATAGCCATTGATCTCCTTCAAAGAGGAACCTTAGAGTTTCAAAATTTTAGGATTCAGAGGTTCGAGAATCCCGAGGGTATAGTAAAAGAACTTTTCGGTGGTTGAAACCCCAAAATCACGAAGAGAAAAGCCAGACCGGGACATCTGTATTTCGTCAAATCGGGAGTTGGAAGTTCAGGAGTCGAGGGGAAGATTTGCATGACATCACAACTCTCGAATTTGCGAAAGCTGAAAAGCTGAGATTGACATCAGGAAAAGGTCAAGTGATTTAATATTTCAGGTTTCGGGGGTCAGAGAGGTAAGGTGCTCGAACATAGGATTCCTGAATTTGTGAAGTCCGATATCTGAAAATAAAAGAGGAATTTTCTCAAGGTGTTGTTGTGGGTAGATTTCCCGAAAGGAAAATAGACGAGCCAGTCGAGCTCTTTGGCCGAAAGGAAAAGATCCTGCGCAAATCTTGACCTGCGGGTCTGGGGAGGGGCCTGCATCAAATGGTCTCCATTGCGCTGAGTTCCCCCATTAGGTGAGGAAACTTCTGTTTGATTTGGCCCCAGGTGAGCCACTTTCCTTGGTGTAAGAGTTTCATTTCCTTGATAACCTAATAAAGCTGGATCCTCTCTTAGAGAGTTCCCTTGACCTGTGTGTCCACTATATGATCAGTGGATGCTTGTTCCATGCAGTCAGGGTTGAGATCTATTGGTTTTAGTTGTTCTGTGATCTCGGTGGTGTCCAATAATGGTGGAAAATATTACCTAAGGAGGTCCACATTGAACACTGGGTGAGGGCCAAGGAAGGGTGGAGTGTTGATCTCAAAAGCATTGCTACCCATAGCCTTGGTGATAGTGGAAGGCCCATAGTGAAGTGGGTGGATATTCTGACAGGGCCCTATGAGAGTCTCCTTCTGTAAATGTAACCATACTTTGTCTCCAACTTGAAATTGGTGCGGTATACTGTGTTGATCATGGTGTTTTCTGTACTTAGCATTATATTTCTGCAAAATCTCTTGGACCTGCTGGTGGATGTGTTGAATCTTCTCAATGAATTTGGTGGCTTTATCAGTCTCAGACTAAACTTGGGAAGAGTGTTTTTGTGTGGTGGAAATAGGTATTGCAACATCAATGGGACCCAAGGGATGGAATCCCAGCCTCACCTGAAATGGGATATGGCTGGTGGAGCTATGGAAATCCCTATTGTAACTATGTTGAACATAGGGGAGACTCTCATCCCATGTACCTAGATGCTTAGAGTTGTACATGTGCAGGATTTTCACAATCATCCGATTGATGAACTATGTTTGTTCGTATGTTTGAGAGTGGAAAACAATGTTTTTAGTGAACTTGGTGTCCAACAGTGACTAGAGACTCAACCAAAATGTGTTGAGGAACCTGTTGTCCTGGTCGGAGATGATGGTCTATGGTATCCCTAAATGGACCCACACCAATTCAAAGAAGATATTGGTAGTATATGTTGTTGTGATATTCTTCTTGCAAGCTATGAGGATGAGGTCAATCCTTGTCTTCCACACTCTGAAGAGGATGAGGTCAGGCTGTGAGGATGAGGTCAACACTTTATTCTTGGAAAGGATGAGGTCAACACTTTATTCTTGGCAAGGATGAGGTCAATCCTTGTCTTCCATGCTCTGAAGTTAGAAGCCCCTTCTAGCTTATTTTCTAACTTCATAGAGTAAGTCATAACTTTTTTGGCTTGGTCAACCCTTGATTTTGACCAAAACATCAAACTTGAAGTTTTATCTTGCTAAGTGTATCAAGAGATACGTTAGGCTAGGGAACACTAGTCTATCCAGAAATTAGGTCAATCCCTTCACTTAAGGTGCCTCAATGAGAGGGTTATGGTTTTGTTGGTGTAATAAGAACTGGATGCAACTGCAACTGCAACTGAGAAAATCCTCCCAATCTATCTTCCAGTGGTTAGACTGTCTAGAGATAGTGTGGGCCCATAACCTGTTATAAATTAATGGATTTTCTCATTTAACCATAGATAATATAGCAATATTTTCACCCAACCATAGCCTGAAGCCACCCTCGAGCACATTAACCTTGAAAAAGAATCATTCTGGAAGCAAAACCTAGGCTAGATAGCCAAACAAAGGTGGCACACCTTTCTCCAAGGATAGCGCACCAAGAAAGAGTAACAAGAGCTGATAAGAGACTCCAAACCATAACCAAGAGAGAGTCCAAGCCAAAAATGAAATCTTCTAGTTGTGACATCTGCAACGACAACTCTCCTCCAAACTTGCGCACAAAATAACCAACTACAGTGCGCATAAGTGTTGCTTATATAGTTATGAGAATACTGGCCAGAATGAAGACTGGCCTCCTGTATTTATACTATTTCTGGCAGACTGCCCAAGCCGACTTCTCATTATGGGTACTAATTCTTTAGTATATAAAATTTCCTTCAGCCGACTTCTTCTCTTGGAGGCTAATAACCTAATACAAGTCATTCTCTTAAGCCGACTTGTCTTCTAGGGTTATTAACCAATTAATTAGGGTTTCTTCTTACTTCCTGAAATATTCTATTCTTGTCAGGTTTACACGTGGAGGTAAATACCTCCCGCAGCTACCATAATATCAACAACAAGGAAATTTTCATCTTGCATACCACCTCCTTCTTTCCCTCCACAGCATAACCTTATGGTTGCTTCATATAGATTTATTCTTCTAGATCCCCATGTAGGAATGTTGTCTTCACATCCATATGTTCTACTTAAAAATCAAATGCAGTAGCAATAGATAACAAAACTCTGATAGAGGTTAACTTGGCAACAGGAGAAAAAATCTCACCAAAATCAATTCCCTCAACCTAGGAATAACCCTTTGCTACTAATTGAGCTTTGTATTTGTCCACTTTTCCTTCTACATTCAATTTCTTTTTAAGTACCCATTTGTTTCCAATTGGATTTCTTTCAGTCAGCAACTCCACTAGATCCCAAGCCTTATTCTTATCCAAATATGCCATTTCTTCATCCATGTACCTTTTCCAAATATTTCCATCCTCTGAATCCACTGCCTCCCTGATAGTTCTAGGATCATCATCAGTAATAGTCAAAGCAAAGTTTGAATAGAAATAAGATGGAGTATACTTTTCCTGTATCCTTCTTTCTCGAACTGATCTCCTCAATACTGGAGTATGAGGATCTTCCTCTTGTGATTATTTTTCTTCTGTAGAGTCTAATTCATCATCCTTTAAATGAAACTCTATTTTCTCTGGTTCTTCCGTACTTGGTAGGAATTCCAATTTAAAAACATCCTTCTTTTCTCTAAATACCACATCTCGGCTATACACTACCTTCTTAGTTTCTAGGTTCCAAATCTTATAACCTTTGAGACCATCTTTATATCCAATAAAGATACACTTTTTGACCTTCTTATCTAGATTACTCTTGTTTTCCTTTGGAACATGAACATATGCATCACAACCAAATACCTTGAGATGTGTGAGAGAAGGATCCTTAACAGTCCATACCTCTTTTGGAGTCTTTTCATCCAACACTGATGAGGTTTAATTGTTGACAAAGTAACATGTAATACCCACTACCTCTGCCTAGAATTCTTTCCCTAACCCAACACCATTGAGCATGCACCTTTCTTTCTCCATCAACGTCCTGTTCATATTTTCTGCAACTCCATTCTACTGAGATGTATATGGAGTATTCTTCTACCTTTCTATACCGCACTTCTTACAAAATTATTCAAATTCATTCCTGCGGAACTCTCCACCATTACCTGTCCTCAACACCTTAATTCTTTTCTCTGTTTGATTCTCAACACGATCCTTAAACTCTTTAAACATGTCAAATACTTCATATTTCTTCCTGAGGAAATTTATCCAAGTATTCCTTGAGAAGTCATCTATAAATGAGACATAGTACACATATTTTCCCAATGATGGGATCGACATAGGTCCAAAAACATCACTATGAACTAGCTGTAAAATTTCTTCTTCCCTTGTTGCACCAAAGGGGAATCTTACCCGATTCTCCTTGCCATATAGACAATGTTAAAAGAAAAAAAAATCCAGAGAGCAATTAGACATACCCTCAACCATACCTTTATCATGTAGTAGTCGAAGACCCTTCTCTCCGATATGCCCTAGTCTTTGATGCCACAACATAACCTTTTCTCCAGAGACTGTAGGAGTTATTTCTTCTTCAACTCCAATATCAAGAACAATGGAACTATTACACCCATCACTAATAGTGCTTCCTTGCAGCTTATACATAGTTCCAAACCGAAGTCCCTTTAGCAACACCATTGCTCCTCAAACCATCCTACAGGTTTCCTTTTCAAATATTGTTATTACCCATGCATCGTCCATTTTTCTTACAGAAATCAAATTTCTAACCAAACCTGGGATGTGCAGAATAGAAAGAAGTGTTCTAATCCTTCCATCTATGAGCCTTAACTTGAAATTTCCTTGTCCTATGATACTGGTTGTCGAATCATCACCTAAGAAAACATTACCTCCATCATACCTTTCATATTCACAGAACCACTCCCTATGGGGAGTCATATGAAAGGATGCACCAGAGTCAACCAACCATGCCTCATGATATGCATGTGTGCTTTAAGAATCCAAGTACACATCCCCTCCTTCTTCCTTGGAGTTCTTTTCTTCTGCAGAAGGAGATTCTTCAAATCCTTTTTTTTTCTCAACTTTGGATCTACACTACTTCTTGTAGTTCCCTTGTTTTCCACATATCCAACATATCTTTACAAACTTTCCAGGAGATTTAGATCTCCCACTTGAGAACTTAGATCTATTTCTTTCCTAGGAACGTCCTCTTACAAATAATGCATCTGTGATCTGTCCTTCCATATTATTTTGTCTCATCTCCTCCAAAAAAAAAGATGAGACCACTTCATCAAACTTCAAGGAAGTTGTATTACTACCTATGGCCACAACCAGACTATCCCACGAGTCTGGTAAAGAACACAATAAACTGATACATTTATCTTCATCTGAAATTTTATTCTCAACAAATACTAACTGACTTACCATAGTATTGAAGGCGTTCAAATGCTCTGCCACCGAGTCTCCATCTCTCATCCTCAGGTTATTGAGCTTCTTTCTCAGAAATAATTTATTCACTAGGGGCTTAGACTAATGCAACTTCCCCAACTTATCCCATAAATCCTTGGCTGTAACTTCCTCTGACACATTCAGTAATACTGAATCTCAGAGACAGTCGGATTGTGCTCTTTTCCTTCCAATCCAACGTTTTCTAGTCATCTGTTGGAGTTCTTGTAGGTGCAATACCTGTATATTCCATCATCCACTGATCTTTTTCTACCAATAGATCTTCCATCTTGAACTTCAACAACTCAAAACTTTTCCCATTAAACTTATCAATCTCCATCTTTGAATTAATTTCCATTTCTTTTCACCTGAAAAATCAATACCATAGATATCCCACTGTAACAAGACTTATCATAGTTCGGACCCAAACCCTTGACCACAAAGGTGTCCCCCTGAATCCAACAAAGATATGATACCAAATGTATATTTTAACCTTGTACAATATTTACTGCAAGCATGTTTTTAGTAAAAGAATAAAAAAGATACAATGACAAATACAAACATTACATAGAGATTTTTCCCGTGGAAAACCAAAATGGGAAAACCAACATATTCTACATTCATTCATAGTGATACATTGTTTACAATAAAATATACATATAGGAGCCAACGAAATCCAAAACCCTAACCCAATGACCTAGATTAGTAAAAAACACTAATTCCTTAACCTAAAATAGAAATACATTGCCAAAAACCATGTGCCGAAATACCACCTAAATATGTGACATGTTTCTCGAGGAAGAAAAAGAAAATCGGGGTCACTGCCCCCGAACGCCCGTGTGGGGGGATTCACCCCCCTGCACCCCCCCTCTAACCCCCCATGCACAGTCAGCGCAACACACAAACACTACTACTCATGCAAAGAATATAACACATACCCGACAGTGTGCACTCTTTGCACAAGCCTAAGAGCCCAGAACACTCAGAAATTCACAAAGATAGAAAATTCTATGTAAACCTTCAAATATAACCTACTTGCACAACAATATACATGAATAAACAAATAAAAATTCATAAAATGAATAATCATCACACATAAAAACATAGAAACCCCATATGAAGAAAAAAATTCTTTTGTATTAATATTGAATTCTTATGTACAAAGATTTACAAAGGATGGACTGCAACTGAGTCTTGACTCTTCTCCTCTCCTCTCTTGACCTCTCTCAACTCGCTCATCAACAACTCCTAACACTAATTTTTTATTCAATGATATTTTACAAAAAAGGGGCTCCTCGTTCCTTTCCTCTATCTCCTCGCATTGAATTGCATTCAATTACAATCAATGGACATCTAGTCTGAATAAGAACTAATCATATATACCTATTATCCATTAAAGGTGAGTTCACATGCAACCTGTAAAAAGGCACATGGATTGGCTTTCCTGAAGCCTTACAACATTTAATTCCCATTTAATTACATTAGAAATTTTAAATTGTTTTTAAAATGAGAGGTTTGGTGCCTCTCTTCCCTTGGAATTTGTTCCTCCTTGTGCATTTGTGCACTAGCTTGTTGACGAGTTGGTGCATTTTTTGAGGTGGATCAATGTTTCTACATCAATGGACAACATTTGTTTATAATATATTGGGTAGATCCTCTTAACCTCCATTCTATTTTTTCTCTTGAAATCTATCGGATGTCAGTTCCACATCAATACTTCCCCTATCCGTTCACTTGATGTATCATAGTCAAGGACCCAAAAAAACCATAAAATTTGGAAGTGCCAATACTAAGAAATCACTCATGACCCTCTTCATTCTGTTGAATGCCACCTATGCATATTCTAACCATAGAAATTCCCCCTTCTTGGTAAGTTTTGTTAATTGCACCACCACTTTTGAAAATACTTTCACAAAGATCCTATAATAGCTAGATATCCCAAAGAATCCTCATAGATATATGACTTTCTTGGGGGTGAGCCAGTCTAATATGGTCTGAATATTCTCTTGATGCACATTTACTCCCTCAAAACTTATAACATGCCCTAGATAAAGGATCTTTGTCAAACCAAACTCACACTTTGCCTCCTTGGAAAAAAACCATTTTTATGCCATAATGGTGACAATCTCGTCCACATGATTTGGGGCATCTTCCCATGTCCTACTATAGATGATAATATCGTGAAAGAACACCATTAAAAATTTGCTCAATTTTTTGTTGAATATATGGTTCATGCATCACTGAAAGGTAGTGGGTGTGTTGGTCAACCCGAAGGGAGTGACCAAGATCTTGTAGTGCCCATAGTGACACCTAAATGTTATTTTATGGATATCGTCCTCCCCTACCTATATCTAGTGGTATCATGATCGCAGATCAACCTTTGAGAAGTAGACTTCCCCATGTAGCTTTTCGATCATCTCATCAATCTGGGGTATTGCGTATCTATTTTTGATGGTATTCTTGTTTAGTTCCATGTATTTTATGCACATCCTCATAGTACCATATTTATACTTCACCAATACATATGACAAGGAAAAAGGACTAGAACTAGGTCAGATGTGTTCCATCTATAGTATCTCCTTTATGACCTTTTCTATTTCATTCTTGAATCTCTTGGGATGCATGTAGGTAATGGTGATAATGGTATTTGACCCCTCTTCTATCTCAATGGCATGATCGAATCCTCTGTCAGGTGGTATCCCTACTGGAAATGGTTCAAACAAACTTTCATTCCTTCCAAGAAATGTTTGTATATCCACAGGGTAATGTTGGCATTCCTATGATGGCATCTCCATAGTGATCAAGAATTATGGTGTGCAAGCCACGTACCCGTTTCTAAAATGGGCATCAATGTACTGGTTAGACATGATCTTGGGGGAACCTATCGACATGCCTCTCAGGATAATTCGCTTCCCATCCTTGTCCTGAAACTCCATCCTCATGACCATATAATTCATGCAGATATCTCCCAAAGAGTATATCCACTGAACTCACAGAACCACATGATTATATGTTAAATCCATGATGTAAAGTTCATTGATCAATGTGTAGTTTCACAAGGTTACTTCTAGTCCCATAATCCTATGAGTACACATCATGTTCTACCCATACTCTACTACTAAATTAAATCATTCAAAATCCTCTACAGAGATCTTTCTTCTAGTGACAAGTGGAACATCAATGAAGTTGTGGGTGGCCCAACCATCCATGAATGTTGTAACCCTCTATCCTTGCACAATACCTATGACCCTAAAATTATAGTATTTAGGGACCCCTAAAAGTGTAGCAATGGTTACTCCCTTGGGCATATCTTGCAATGGTGCTTATTTTATGTTTTGTGATGGCTCACCACTGTCTTGTCCAACACCTTCTTCCTCCCCATTATCCTCCTTTTTGGAAGCTACCTCGATCTAATGGACCTTACCTTTGACCATACATATATGACCTCATTCCCATAGATCTTTGCACCTAAAGAAAATCATTTTCCTACTTAGTTCTCTCTGAGTCTCCTCATTCTATCCATGAATTATGTGGAAGCCTTGTCTCCTTTCCTCCTTGAGGGATGAAGGATTTCATCAGTAGATTCATGTTGATTGTGTCCTTCATTTCAAGGCATATCATGATGTCTTCATGTAATGTGGTTGTCATAAATTCCTTCATCCATCCTCTCAAGGGTTCAACTAGACCCTCCATGAATAGAATCACCAGCCTATGTTGAGAGATCTATGTCACCATAACTACCATAATTTGAAAATATGAAATTTGTTCTTATGGTGTGTCTTTCTATTTCAACTATGCCAACTCCCTGAAATGTATCTCACGGTCCTTTTGGTCAAACCTGTCCATCACATTCTGAGTGAAGTCCACATATGAAGTGATGTTGGCATGCCTTAATGTCACCAACCCATGGTACCACCATTCACGAGCTAAATTGTTCCCTTTGGCATGTTGATAACATACAATTTTCTCTATGCTATACGTTTTCACTCTCTCAACTTTGTTGTGGTATAACAAATATTGTTTAACACACAACATCATGAGAAGAAGCACTGATGGCAAAGAGAATGAAACAAGAGCATTCAAGTTAGAAGTCAAGAGCTAGATATTGTGAAATATGAATTCAAAGACATTATTTTTCCATTTGTTAACTAAGTTCTATTATCTTCCCATGTATAGGAACAAATCAGGAGCTTCCACCCCAATCAATATTGAAGAGTTGAATAGTTTCAAAGCTAGACAATTTTTTTATGGCAATATTCTCGGTACATGCACATCAATACTTCACAAATCACAAAAGTCAACTAAGATTTTGTGAGCAAGATTAAGAGATTGAAAACGTGAGATGATAGTAACCTTGAATGTTTGTAATCATTTCATTGAACAATAGCAAGAAAAATTTATACCAGGAAAAGGCATTCGTATTACAAATTTCAAAATTGCACATAAACCAATTATGATCATGGAGAAGTTGAATGTACATTTCTAGTAGATCAAGAGAATAGCATAGAAAACACAACACCTAATTGTAAGAAATACAAATTCATACCAAACACTTGAATCAAAAGACTTTTAGAAGCAACAAAACAATATGCACTTGGAAAAATAGGTGCACTTGTCATTGCTGCAAAAACACTAGGGACACAATATACCTTGGAAATCAAGGATGACAATTTAGAAAATGATAAAGCAATGGTAAGAGTGTTTCCATACATACACTTAGATATTACAAAAAAAGGTTTCCCTTGCATCTATTTTCTATAGAAAAAAATAAAATTAATATATGCCTTGTTGAAAGTGCAACTACAATTATTTCCAACATTCATGGCACAATTTGTTTTCATTGAGGAGCATCATTCAAAGAAATAATTTATCATCTTGTTATTAAAAAATATTTTCAAACAAAAAGAGTTAGCTTCTAACACACTACCCACAGACCAATTGACATACATTGAACCATTAACAACAAATAAACCTTCTGAAGATTTGAGACTATTGTTCATGTGGACAAACTAGGTGAAATTTTAGAACCATCTAAAAATATGTGATTCTATATGTACCTTTTGTTAAAATATATTCTTTAACACTTATGTTCACAAATGAAAAATAGGTTCATGGAACATTGACAACATAAACGTATATTTCGTAACATTTTTTATTTCAAATGGGTAAAGCGATGCATCTTCTTGGCAACACCTGAGTGCTTAGGGTTTGTGTTTGATGAACTACGTCATTTCATGTGCTATCACCACCAGATCTCCTTTGTTCATTTGTGGTGCAACCTACCCTAACACAGTAGAATGAACAAAGACACAGGGGTGAAATCCCCCTCTTATAGGAATGTAGTCACACACGAGAGGAAAAAATCCCCAATGTGTTGGACACCCTTCAAACCACCACCACATCTACGAGACCAATTCCTGAATGAAGAGACTGAACGATACAAAGGTACATGCATGGATGTGGAATCATCACATACAAAATCTTCATGCATATGGATACCAGAAAAGTGCATCCCACAGGCACCAATAGCACCAAAATATGTCATAAAATCAACCAGGGTAGGTGAGCATAGCCCGTTCATGAGGGATCACGCACTCATTGGTAAATTTCTAGGACTCTATCCCTCAAAAAAGAACCTAGAATTATGGATCAAAACCTAGTGGACTCTGAAAGGAGACTATGAGCTCCAAGTAAGCTCCAAAGGGTTTTTCACAATGATATTCTACAACCTGGAATACAAGGACCACATCTTTGAAGGAATACCATACTTATAAAACTCAATTGGCCTATACTTACGCTTCTAGATGGACCGCTTCAACCCTAAAAAAAAACATTTCACCTATGCCCTAGTACAGATCCGACTCTACTCCCTGTCTCAAGAGTTCTAGCTAGAAGAGATTCTAATGGGCATCGAAAAAACTCTTGGAATACATGTCAAGTCCTTAGAGGTCACCAAGAAAAGGAGATACACATATTATGCAAGAATCTGTGTCTACATGGAGATATACAAATCCTTACGAAGCTTGATTACCCTGGAATACCAGGATGAGGAATGTGCTTAGACTATAGACTATGAACACATACCATTTTGCTACAGAAAATGTCGTGAACATGGGAACCTATTCAGGGATTGCCCCTTCAATGGTCCAGAAAAACCAGAAATGGAGGATAAAATGAAATATGGGTTCACACATGTCCAATCACAAAAAGAAAACATAGAAGAGACACAACCAATGAGGGGGGCGAAGGAAATACAACACCAACTCCTTTAACGCCCTCAACCATCTTCCATAGGTAGAAGAGATAGAAAAATCCCATCCACCAACAGATTAAGGAAACAACAAAAGAAAGGACAAACAACATCAACAACCAAGCACAGAGCAAATCATCACCCCAAAATCTCAAGTTCCATTGAACCCAAGAAAAATTCCAGCAATGGAAGAGGATATTATAATGGATATGAATGAGCAAGAGCTGTCGGACATTGATTGAGATAATATAGAAGAAGTGCTCAATAAAAAGGATCTCCAAACCATCCTGGATGATCAACTTAGAAAAGTACACAAGGTCTTCCTAGACTCTATGACTAGAGCCACTTCTAGGCTAGGCATAGGTGCAGATCCAAACCTAGATCCTAGGAAAATCCCCAAGGAAAACAAAAGACAAGGACACAAATTTGTACAACAACTAATAAAGGATGTAGGGAACTACATGATCAATTCTAGACAAATCCAACATCTCTCAAAAAGTTCCTTCTCTCACCCACCCAACTGTTAATTATGAAAATAATCACATGGATCATCATAGGCTTGAATGGGAGATCCAAGCAGAGGATTCTCCGAAACTATATAAAATCTTAATACCCAGACATTCTACTACTACAAGAAATAAAATGTGCAGGACAAATAGTGGAGGACCTAATTAAAATATGTTGGAGACAAAGCAACTACTATCATATGGACTCGAACGAAGTAGCAGGGGGACTCGCCATTCTTTGGAATCCTACCATAGTAATAATGGACCAAGCACTCTCCATGACAAGAACTATAACCACTCACTACCAAGCCATAGGCTCTAACAAAGATGGAATGATCACCAATGCTTACGGACCTCAAAGTCGCCAAGGAAAAGACCTTTTTCTTAGAATCCTATCCTATATAGGATTAATAGTTGGTCAAAAATGTTGGATAATTAAAGGATACTTGAATATCATCCTCACACTCGAGGAAAAAATAGGAGGAAAGAAGCACTTGGAGCAGGACAACTCAAAACTCTAAGAACTCATAGACAACCTCAAATGGGTCGACATTGAAATAGGTAATGCAACCTTCACCTGGTCCAATAGGAGATCTGGTCCCCAACAAATAACAAGCAGACTAGACCTCTTCTTAATCTTGGGAACCCTTATGCTAGAAGGACTAATGGTTGAAGCCAACATTCTCCCAAAATTAGGATCGTACCATTGGCCAGTGAAGTTATGGATAGACATGATAGCCACTCTAAAGCTCAAACCCTTTAGGTTTGAAAGATTCTATTTATCCCACCTAGACTTCTAGGAGTTATCCTACCTGTGATGGGCAAATGCAAAGATCCATCATGGCACACGAATGTACCGATTCCAACAAAGTCTAAAAAACTTCAAGCACCAGCTGCACCAATGAAACAAAGATGTATTTGGAAACATCTTTCAAGATAAAAAATAACTAGAAAAAAAACTCAAAGACATTCAGAAGAGGAACATTCAAATAGATCATATAGATACCCAACAACAACAACAACAAGATACCCTCAAAGAGAAGCTTGAAGAAAGATACAAGCATGAGGAAATCTTATGGAAGAAAAAAGATTGCATTCAATGGCTCAAAGAAGGGGATAAAAACTCCAAATTTCTCCACCATTCCATGATCCACAGATGCTTCATCAACCACATCACAAAGTTGGAAGACAACCAAGGTAACACCATCCTAAGCTATGGGGAAAGAACAAGTGAGTTGCGAGACTAATACAAAAGTCTACTTTAAGAGCCCCCCATAGATCAGACTCCAGCAATTGACAGGGTCACTCAAAACATCCCAACCCTAATCTCCCCATAACAGAATGTGGCCCTATTGTGGCCCATATTGCAGGTTGAAGTGGATCAAGAAGTACAGGATCTCCCAAAGAGAAAATCTCCAGGTCTGAAGGGTTTCACCACTGACTTATTCCACTATTGTTGGCCTATGCTACATGAAGAAGTATGGATAGTAGTCGAGGAATTTCCAAACTCAGGCAAAGTCCTTCTAGCATTAAATACCACATTCCTTACTCTCATACCCAAGGAAGAGAGAGTCACCAATCCAAAGAACTTCATAAAAATAATGCTTTGCAATGTGATCTACAAAATCATCTACAAGGACTGGATCTCCTGGATAATGAACCTTACCTCCTCTACCTTTTTCTCAATCTTGGTCAACGATGTTCCCTCCCAACCATTCACCCTGACCCGAGGCATAAGACAATGATACCCGCTCTCCCCCTTTCTATTTTTCATCATGGTTGAAGGCCTTGGCCGCTACATCAAAGCATCCATCCAGAATGGATTGCTACAAGGCCTTAATATTCATGGACTTCAACCAAAATCCTCGCATAGTCAATTTGTCAATGACACTATGCTCGTAAATACCCCCACTTTCCAAGAAGGAAACAAGATAAGATCTATTATCAATGACTTCAACGAAGCCTTGGGAACCTCCTTCAACTTGGAAAAATCTCAACTCTTCTTTTTCAACACGCCTGTAGTTGTCCAACAACCTATATCACATCTGCTAAACATTCCAATATGCTCCCTACCTTATTAATACTTGGGACTCCCACTCTCAAATTCAGCCACCCGTAATATTTCCTGGGATTCCCTTCTGCTCTCAATCTCCAACATCCTAAGCAAATGGAATTTTCATTGCCTCAACCTTCCAACAAGAGTCACTCTTTTGAAATCTATGCTTCAAGCCATCCCAACGTATATTTTCTTGACCCTTTCTCCACCTCAATCTGTCATAAAATGAATAAGAAATCTTCAGAGAAATTTCCTTTGGCATGGTCATAACCGCAACAAAAAGTGGGCCCTAGTCAGCTGGGACAAAATTTGTGAGCCCAAATCAATGGGAGGTCTGGGCCTACAGGATAGAGGCAAACTGAATAGTATAATGGGCACAAAAACTTGGTGGAGATGGCTCAAATCCCCAAAAGAAATTTGGGCCCAACTATGGAAATAAAAATATGCCCTGAACACACCTCAAGATCACCTCATATAGATGCAGGATAAGGTCCAAGGATCAAACATCTGGAATCTTTCCTAGAAAAATCGCCCGCTCATACAAGAACATGCCTTTTGGGAAATCCAAAATGGATAGATTGCATTATTCTATATGGACTCCTGGAAACAGATTCCTCCCTTGCAGAATGATAACAATCTAAGATCCTATCTTGATCACATTCAAAATCTCTCTTCCCTCCAAGTGGCAGATCTTTGGTTGAACACCTCCATTAGCCCCCCCTGGCGCAACTAGATAGAGACAACCCAATATCTCCATGTGGCAATAGATTGTGACCTGCAACATTCGAAATAAATGATCCAATGAAGAAAAATCTGGATAAGTGCAGACCCAGACATCCTCCAATGGGGGTACACTCCCAATGGAAAATTCACACTTAAAGAAGGCTACAACTTCTAGGAAAACTTCCAAAAATATCAAAAAGAGAAGATATGGACAACAATCTGGAGATGCAAACTCTGGCTAAAAATTTCTACCTTTCTCTAGTTGTTGGCTCAAAACAAAATCTTAACATGGGACAACCTCAGGAGAAGAGGCTTCATAGGACCCTCAATATTCCACGTGTGCCAACAACAAGAAGAAACCATGGAACAACTTCTTAATCATTGTCCATACAATGAGCTAATCTAGAACTAGGCTAGCCAAAGAATGAGAAGGATGAATTGGGAAAGAAATAACATTATCAACACTATCAAATCTTGGGGAGATGGCTCCTACAAATGTCCCATCTTAAATAGAATATGGAAACTTCTTCCCAGCTTCATAGTCTAGAATATCTGGAAAGAGAGGAATATAAGAATATTCCGCTCTCAGGCTTCCCCCCTATCCTCTGGACCACCATTCACAAGCATATTCTGGAAACTCTTAAAATCCACTCTTGGTCTTGTGAAGACTTCCTCTCATACCACTCTAAATCCTTTGTTCTAGGCTCATGGGTTTTTTCCTTGTCCCCCACTCTCCCTCCCTAGGACCTACCCCCAAAAGCCTCATCTTCTAGTCCCTCCTCCTGGCTTCCTCCACCCCCAGGATTTCATTAAGTCAAATTTTATGGTGCATCCAAAGGCAATCCTGGTCACTTTGGATATGGAGCTGTTATTCAGGACAACATTGGCCAAATACATTATCTAATGGAAGAGAATATAGGACGTGACACAAATAACTCGACAGAAATCTAGGGACTAATCAAAGGGATCCAAATGACATTATATCACAACCTCAGTTGTCTAATAATAGAATGGGACTCCAGAGTAATCATTAATTTTTCCACCAAAATTATAATAGGAAGGGATCCGGAAAAAATTACCTCTATTTGGCACCTCCTTAGCCCCCTTAAATAGACTGGAATATTTTCTCAAGCCCTCCCTCACTCTAATTACCTCGCACACAATACATGAGGCTAACAAGGTGGCATACAAGCTTTCCAACGTGGGAGTAAATACAAAAAAAGACATCTACATTGACACAAGTCAATCCAAGAAACTCTTTGAGGTTGTCGGTCAAAGATGCTTGGTAACTTAAGGTAAACTTTTGTATTTTTTATGTGTGGATCAATGGGATAACTCAATTATAGTATGGTATTTAGACAATTAAAATGAGAATCAAATGAACCAATGCTCTCAAGGATCAATAATCAGATGATAGCTTTTAAGTGGGTGAGAAAACAATGCTTATAAACCAAATGCAAATGTAGGGTTTAATAAACAATGATAAGAAACTATTAATCAAGTTATGAGCTAACCAATGAGATGATAGTCATTCTGCAGCTAAAACAACTTGAATAAGAGTACAGAAGGAAAGATGAGAATGTGACATCAATAGAGAGAGAAAACTATGATTTGAATTATCATATGAGAACGTCTGTTTACAATATAGTATTTTTTGTATCCAAAATCAAACCTTGCCTCTATCAAAATGATAGATATTTATAACCTTTACAACAAATCTCAGATCCTTGAAAATGGATCTGGATTTCTAAATATAGAAAACAGAGTACAAAACTAATACAATAAGATAACTAAATCTAGTTCCTTTAGATTGAACTATTTTCAAAAATTGTCTTCGACATCTGGTCTTCTTCATTTGCTATGTCTCTGATGTGTCGATGATGGGAAAGACACATGTCTTCAGTAACTGAAATCTTTTACTAGTTGTGAGCAAAGTCTTAGCTGACCATGGTAGCATTTACCTCATATATCTCCACAAAATCTTGAAACTAAATATTTCATAATTGGGTGATTAATTATTTGATGCCATCTTATCTTTTAAATCACCCATAAATCGCTCCGTATGAGCCCTAAATCCCCAAAATTCCTTCTCTGCAGTTTCATCGGCGTGAGATCGGAAGAGCGTCGTGTAGGGAAAGAGTGTAGATCTCGGTGGTCGCCGTATCATTAAAAAAAAATTTGATGCCATCTTATCTTTTAAATCACCCATAAATCGCTCTGTATGAGGCCTAAATCCCCAAAATTCCTTCTCTGTAGTTTCATCGGCTATTCCACCTTAGAATTTACTAACTAGTCGGTGAAAGATCTACTTTTCAACGACTAATTGGTTGTAACTATGCCTCCTATGTCTGTGAAAGTTCTTTTTTAATCAAAAGGAAAACCTTTCGTGATCAAAATGAAAATCATTGTTTGTATTAGTCTTCAGCTCAAAATAGGAGTATGATAATGGCAAATAGAACTTTTGCTGTCTCTGTAAGCAAATTAACACTCACGGGACTAACATTAAACTTTCCATCTGGTTCTCGTTGGGTGATGGAGGACAGTACGATATTGGTGCAGATGACAGACCACAACCATTTAGAAGGAGCACTGGACCAAGGTCTTGACACTTAACTTGGTGTTGTTCTTTGATGCTGCCAACTGTGACCATACTCCACATAAGATGGAGTGCTTGGATACATTATTTCTCTTAACATTTGATGGTAGGAAAATAGAGCATGTACATTTGACCTGGGCGTTAACATATGTTTCTTTGCTCTTCTTCCAAGCATGATCAATACTTTATGTTTTGTTTGTATGCATCATGTTCTGTTGGAACCACTCTTGACTCCTCCACTACCTTGAACATGCACTAAAACTTGGGTCAAAACCTCTTGAACACCTGCAAGCTCTGTAAACACATGTATCTTGGCAACAACAACTTGTCTATCTTCTCAACGTGTTGATATGACACAACCTTCCATTATTTCAAAGCCGACAATTAACACCTTTTGCACATGTAGAGGACATGATATCCAGATAAACATAGATACCCTGCAATCTCTGCCTCATATACCTCCAATTCATTTAGCATTTCCATCCAAGAATCAGTAACAGGATCATAGGTTTCATTACTAATGTCTTCAATCTAGCCATAATTTGATCATTGATACACAGGCCTTTGCCTTCTTTCCCAATCCTCAAAACACATCAAATGAAAAAAAGATTAAAATATGGACAAGGAAGATTGGTTTGCAGCTGTTGTTTATGTAGACAAATAGTAAACAATTAGCATTAAGCTTTGACTGTAAAATAGGTCAAATAGACAAAGATGGACAAATGGATATGAGGTCAAGGTTACTTTCTTCTTAATAATGCCAAGCACCCTGCTCTGAAACTATTTCTGTCATGCAAATACCAATTTTTGATGTTTTCCCCTTTCTGAGACTGTGACAAACATCAAAATAGCATGACATATTTTGGCTCAACTGTTACATTATATTCTTACTTCTTTACTATCTCTGACAAGAAGATTTAGCATTTGTTGTAACATTTTTCTCTTGGTCACAATCAATGATTTAATCATCG
>CBVK0101467728.1:0-11634 GCA_900067695.1 Picea abies | reverse complement strand
ATGGAGGCGGGTGGGAGGGAAAAAGTGATCCCAATACATACTCTCAGGAGAGTGCTCAATCCATCTCAGGAATGGATTGTGAAAAGTCAAAGGTTCAGGAGATTGACTCGAGGAATCTGAATGCTGGCTACCTTGGATGTCTTCACAACTTGAGGCCCAAGGAGGGATTAGCAAAAACTGAAAGGATAACTGACCATTCCTAAAGGGGAGGCTGGAAAACTGTGATAAAAGGCTTCTTCTTGAGGCACTCAACTTTCCCCTAAAATCTAGAATGAGGTTTTTCCTTACAGGAGACTTGGGATAAGGGACATGTTTCCAAACCACACCTTCAGTGAAACAGGGAGGTAAAGTGATTGAAGGGGGGTGGAAAATCTTATCACAAGTATCTTGCTTCAGGGAAGTAACTTCCTCATTTTTATCAATATCTGAGCATAACGTTGGTTGATAAATTTCTTCATAAGATAAATCTAAGTGCTTAGATGGATAGTCATCAAAGTCCTCAAGGTATGACTGAAAATTAATCGGAGAGCATAGCATTAGGTCATCCCTGGGTGTCTGAATAATCGATGATGACTATGAGGGGGACGACACAACAACATCCAGTGCAGCATTGGCATTGGCCGGTGGAGCCCAAGACACTAGCATCGGTGATGGTTAGGATAGCACATGTGTTGGGATTGCTGGTGAGGATGGAGCCGAGCTAGCACCTATGTACGACAAGGAGCCATCTCCAGTCCTTGCTTATGATTCCTACTACGAGGATGAGGGGAGCACTCGTACAAATGACAACTCAGGCTAGTTGGACGCGGTAGGGCAGAAGCCTTTAACATTGTACAATTTGGAGGATCGCCTATTGGTGATCGAGGATCAGGTTACACAGGTGTTAACCAGAACCGATGGAGCCCGTAGGTTCATTGAGGAGCTTGTGTAGAAAGCCTAGATTGAAGAGAGACACACTGAGATAGCTGGTGGAGTCACTAGTGCCCATTTTCACATCATCATGGAGGCACTAGAACATCTGAAGTTAGATTACTTACAGTTGTTTATGGACAGGGACCTTGCTCTCAAGTTTGTTGAGGACAAGGAAAGAGAGGTTGAGGAGTTACGTTATCAGTTGGGCTTGGCACACTCTTCACCACTTATGACATATACTCCATCATCTTTGGCAGCAGTGACACAGGAGAGCGGGAGTCTCACACATGATGTGAGGGAGGAGACTCTTATGATGAGTCAAGACAAGGAGCAGTCAAAGATACATGTACCTGAGGAGAGTGATGGTTTGGTGTGCACTCTTGATTGGCATTGTGAGGACCATGAACATTTTCCTTTGGAGAGCACCTTAGAGGCTCAGGGTTTAGCTATGAAGGATATGGTTGAGTACATTCCTTGTGGACCAGGCCGCAAGGAGATATACATATACTCAGATTGGGTGGATTGATACATGACATATATGGACACACTCTGGGATACATGTTCAGTCATCATCAATAGAGTGTTGGGTTCAGTAGGGCATATAGGATATTGGAGGATGCAGGAGGACACGGTGGTGTGCAACAATATACATGAGCCCTCATTGACACATGGTGGTGCACAATGGAGCTTCAGGGCATTTCCTCCAGGGAGGCCTCCTGACAGAGTCCTTGATTTTATCATCAAGATCGAGGACATCCGTGGATTGACAGATGTTGAGATGCAGTATGAGTATGATGATCAGATGATTATGATCAGAGTGGTGCAACGTCGGCATGGTGGCATCTCTTTGAGATTGGTGTGGGACCCTGGGATCGCATTTGTTGACAACTTGACAGCCGACACCGATGGGATTGCTGGTTTACATAGATTTGATTGTTGGGAGGATGAGTCTTCGGAGGAGATGATTGAGTTTATGATTGCTTGGTTGATCAGGGGCAGTCAGGCATAATCTTGTGATAGCACCTCGCAGATTCGTGCTATGAGCAGAGGATGCTTCACATTTTCCAGGATGGCATGGGACCCAGGTATCACTTTGAGACAGGTTCAGTCGACCGAGCATTAGATTGTGATAGCATTGCTTGAGGACAAGCAATCTTGGGGCAGGAGGATTTGTAATGTCCCATTTTGGCGAGCTTAGAAAAACTAAATATTTAATTAATTGTTTGGTTATGTTGTCTAAATTTAATTTGACAACTAATCTTTAATTAATTATTATTTAATTTTAAGTGGATTAAATAAAAGATAAACATTATAAAGTCACATTATTAAAAAGTGCTCTTCTAGAAGCTTTGACGAGGTCAAGTTAGATCTTTCTAGAAAGATCTAATGAGCCTTTAAAAGGAGAGAAGAGCAAGTCATTTGGGGATGTCAAATTTGGAGATTATTTCTTGTGGAGTGCTCAGTGAGCCAATGTTTTCGTTAGGGTTTTGGCAAAACCCTCTCATTATAGTTTGGCTTCGGTGGTGAGACTAATCCACCCTAGTTAGACAAAGAGGGGAATCCATCCAGGGTTCCCATTGGAGCTTCAATGCTACTTTTCATCTTCGACATTTCTATTTGGAGAGATCATGCATTGTTCCAAGTTTTATTTTTGTACAGGTAATGCAGCTACCATAACAGCCATTTCTTCTTATAAAGTTGTATTCAATGATCCCGTAATAATAAAATGCCCCTGTTATCTCTTCCATTTGTGTACTTTGGTGTGTGTATGATATGTTTGAAGAAATTACAAGGGTTTGTAGCAAAATTAATGCCCTAATTTTAATAAAACCTTAATTTTCTTATAAACGAGATCTTACATTGTTAGTTTGGTATTCTTCCCCTAGGCATTGGAGTTTTCTTGACAGTTTGGTGGATGCCCTTCATGATGACCACATGGATATTTCACTTGCTTGGAGAACGCCCTACTTGGGAGGAGGAGTGTTGTGGATCCTGGAGGAAGGAATTAGGCCCTAGATGGAATGGGGTTGCCTGGATTCTAGTTTAGAGGCTTGGAGTTGGCTCAGGGACATGCAGGCTGCGACAATGTTCTTGCAAGGGGTAGTTGACCTAGTGGAGTACATTGCTTAGCAGAATGGATGGAGTCCGTGGAGGCTTGTGGACTTAGCGTCAAACAATGAAATAATCATAAAATAAACAGAGATACCTCCACATGTGTGCAAGAGGGTAGTGCTCCATCTAACAATCATTTAAACCACCTAATATACCATAATACTAATGAAACATCGCCTCAAGAGCTAGGGCGTTAGTGTAAGAAGTCTCTATCTAATAATGCCATGTGTAATTAACAATTAAATCAGCTCAATCACCATCAACATGTGTGAACAAGGAGATCACCCTCTAAAAGACCATAGTATCCATGATAGTCAAGTGAATAAAGTTCATATACATCTCAAATCAACTAGGGCGCTCACATATGAGCCCCATACCCACATCAAACATAGTAATGGCACATTATAAGGCCTAGAACCATATAATAATGATGGTAGTCAAATAATAGATGGGGGCAATGTGATATGCACCCTCCTAACCAATAAACCATAAAATCAACATCATAATGATGAACCCACTGAAACATGACATTAATACATAGAGACATGAACTAGTCACTTTGCACTAGACACTTTTCTCTAAACATCACAGCAATCACCATTGAGCAGTGGTCCCTTCTTGAAGAACCATAAGGGTAATGCTAGGAAAAATGTGTGCTTCCATAATATGTCCTTGGATAATATCAACCAACCATCTGGAACACCTGTAGTTATCCGCCACTGATAACAAAGTGCTCAGGATCATGCTCATTCATCATACTAAGTAACAAGGAGTAAAGAACGAGTCTGTCTCTTGTTTTAGTTTATTGATTTTCCTAGCGGCCTGGGGTGAAATAGCAATAAAATACTTTTCTTTCTCATATATCCATGGGTGGAGAATGCCTTCAGTCATGATTTAATGGATTCCATGGAAAAGAAACAACCAAGATGACTTCACAGAAAAAATCATAGCAAGAAGAAGGAAGAAAAAACAGTTCTCCGATAAAGCTTGCAACTATGCTGCATGCAAAAGAGTTATACAAGAGATCAGAACATTGCAAGAAATTATATTAATGTCCACAAATGAGGGTCTCAAAAGTACGTCAAGTGACAATGTCAACGCTGGAGCGCCTAAGGCATCTTCTGAAAAGGAAAACTAACAAAACAAAACAAAGGGATAAATTCAAATAGGCAAACCCTAGACAACGAAACAGAGTGGTTCTGTGCAAAAGGATAAGAAGAGAGAAAAATTGATCTGTTGAGAAATAGTCCTTGGGAAATGACTGGTTCTTATTATTCAGCTGGAACCCAGTCTTAGATATTGAGTGCTTTGGAGTCCAGAGAGGAAAATTTAGAGAAATATCTTTAAGACCAGATAGGTGGAAATACAAGTCACTGCAGTTGCAATCAAGTCTTGCAATGTGCTAGTCTCTTTTCTTCTTTTGAAATTTTCCCTTGAGCTCCTTTGCCCTCGATTCCTCCTTCAAATGCCACTTCCTAAAGCAGATTGATGTACAGACTCTAAGGAAAAGGATCTAATTGCGGATTGAGATATAAATATTCTTTTGTTTGAATGCCTGTAATTTTTATAATTTACATAGAGTCGATCCAGAAGTGGTGGGATTTATTTGGTGAATAGATTGCTGGATTCAAGACAAATTTATCCATTCAAGGAACAGCAGTCGAATCCTCCATAACTTGTGTATGAACATGCAAACAGGGACCCTAACTGATCCTTTGAATTGGTTTTACAATAGTTCTTATTCGACTGTAGGTTCCAACAAAACTTGCTATATCAATCCCTAAACGAAATCCTGAAGTGGTGGCAATGATTCATCAAGTCACAGAGCATACAAAATTTGATAAATGTATATTTCTTTTATATAAATCAAGGATGTTGCGATTCAACGTGAATTAACCTTTTAGTTGCAGTATCCAATAATGTGGTATAGAGATTTACATATTTCTAATTGAAATATGGCCATTAAGTAGTAACCATGTATTGGTTTTGCAGCTTGGTGATGTTGGAAATTTCAGGACTTCGGCTTGGTTCAGTTGGACTTTTCTGTTTGGGTTTTCTTTTCCTTCCTGTGGCAAGGGGGTCAATCCTTTTACGCCTTATAGATATTCCATTTGAACATGCAACAAAGTACCATGTGTGGCTGGGTCATGTAACAATGGCTCTCTTCACTGCACATGGGCTTTGTTATCTCATAGCATGGGGACTAGAAGGCCGCCTCTTACATGAAGTGAGTGATTTATTTTCCTCTAAATCTCTTTTGTTTCCTTCAATTTTGTGATCAACTGTTGCAAAGCTTAAGTTTGGATCCTTGAGTAGTTTTTATGATTTTTCGATGAATAAAGCTATTTCTTAAAAAGTAGATTATGAAAATGTGTTAGCAGAAATACATGGAATGGAAGTAGAAAAAGGAAGCTGCTTCTTAACATTTCTACTCTTGCTCTTTCACTTTTCAGTTTTCTTTTGACAACTAATTACGTGTGTTTGAAAGTAGACATTATTTCATATCCATTTGATCACTAATTTATGTCCGACTTAGCCAGTCTTTGAATGGAGATAACAGAAGCACAATAAGGTGGAAATTATCTCCATAGAGAGAAATATATGCAAGATTGAACTATCTGAAAAAATGTTTAGGACTTTTCCAAACATGTGTAAGTTTGATTGCATTGGTAACTCCAGTATTTAGCTCCCATGCACAAAAGGGGCGAGTATTAATGTGAAGCAAACTAATGCTTCCTACGTAATGAGTCTCAGGTATCATATAGTTTCACGTCAGCTTGTTTCTTCGACTTGAAACAGATGTTGTTTAATTAGTAGGAGATGCGATGCATTTGTCATCAATAATAGTGATCTCCCTTAATGTAAGAGGAGGGAAGAATCTTGACCTGTTGTTTAAACCGACAATCTATGAAGAAACCAGACTCGAGGATCACTAGATTTTTAGCTGAATGTAATATGTTTTTAATGTAATTTGTTCCAGGATAACATCAATCAGCTGAGAGATTTGGATTAATTAGAACACTGAAACTATAAAACGCCTTAGTATAAGGTTCAGACTTTAAACTTTCAGGTAACTCATTTATGCTGAATCTGAGTTTTGATGCTGTTCAAATGTATTTGAGCTTGGCTTTTCAAACTTTCGCGTGTTTCAGTTCATATATTGGATTTTCAGAATGGTCAAAATCATATCACGGGTGTTTAAGTCAATTTCCGGATATTTTGGCATTTATTTTTTCTCAATTGACAGGTTGCCAAAAGCTATAGTTTCTATACGTATAGCTTTATTCTTTAAAATTCTGGATCTCAGCTTTTTGTAACCGCTCAACATACTTCGTCATACTTTATCTTAAATAACTCAAAAATGAACCTCGAGTACATGCTAAGTGGAAGTCAATTGTTTGATTGGTTAGTTGAAAATAGCAAATCAGGAGTCATTTTTTCCCAACCGAAGTTTCTATAGACGGACGCAACATGTGCTTACTCGCACCCAAGCATAGCTTCCTCTAACTAATCCTACTACAGTTCAACTTCAACAGGACATTCGACATTCTCGATGGGAAGAATAGTCAATTCTGTGCAATCGGTAATGGTGTATATACACAATTTTTATGTAATAATAGTAATAGGTTATATGTACAACTACATTTATGTTGTTATCAATCGGTAATCGGTAATGGTGTATATACACTATTTTTATGTAATAATAGTCATAGGTTATATGTACATTTATGTTGTTATCAAGGTAGATCGATCTCAATTCCAAATTTATAAATTATATTTAAAAATAAAATAAAAATAATAAGACATTCTTATATGTTTAAAAGGAGTTATAAATTTAGTTGGGTTTATTTTGGTGTTCTTTATTATTATTATTTATTTTTGTTTTTTCACTTTTATTTTATATTATATTATTAATTTTTGTTTCAGAATTACATTATTTTACACATCTCATTGTGTAGTAGTTGTAGCTTTACAAGTAAGATATTAAGTCAACTTAAATGTTAATATTTTTATTTTGTTATTCATTGATATAAGGTTATAGAGTGCATTTTACTTTGAAATTAAAATATTAAACAAACTTAAATGTTATTATTTTTATTTTATTATTACTAATATTTTATTTTATTTTTTTACTTACCTATACCATATCTCCATGAAGTTTTGTTATATGTTTCATTCATACCCTGTTATAAATGTGCACTAAATCGTACATGTGCATTTATTGGCTTCTCTTTTTATCCGACTAGTTGGTTACTTACTCGTATCACCCCAGGGCTATAAGCCATCCATTTTCAATTAAAATCCCATATAAATATTCATATTCATATTTATTTATTTATTTTATGATCTTATGGAATATCTCTTTCATAGATGATTTTATAAAGAAATCGTATTTACTTTAAGTCGTAGTATCAGAGCATGTTATGGTTCCTCTAGCCTATTAGCCAGTTCTGTTGGCTTGTGCCCATTTTTATTCCAAAATACATTCGCCCCAAAATAGAAATACCTTCGTCGCAAAAGAATTGAAGATCAATCAGAAGTAATTGTTAATACAATTAGAACATCTGCAATACTAGTAGCTAACAAAATTAATATTCAAATATTCAAGAAACTCCAAAAAAAAATAAAAATCCGACAGCCTTAAATCTTCAAATCAGTTCAAGTTCCTACATCTCGTGGATAAACTATTGGTACCGACACCAGTTGTGCCTCCATTTTCCGGAAATAATTGCAGAGGTCGATCAATCTACATTAGATTACACAACCATAATCCAAGCGTGGACAAAGAAATAGAAGACGCGATCACAGATTTCCACTGATTACGACCTTGCCCACCGAGTAAATTGTTCCAATATCCGATTGTTTGTGCCTTGTGACAACTGTCGTCCCTAGTCGACAAACGTGGCAGCGTAAACCACTCCTCTTTTCGTGCAACCACCACCATGAAGGACACGACAGGACAGTATTACACGCCAAAATCAGCTGCAACGAGATTAACAACAACAGTTCGAGGTGGTGGAAAGCGGGAATATAGTTTCACTGATAGCTGTAGGGATTCATTTGAGTTTGATATCATGCATAAGGACGTGTATAACCACAGCAACCAATCACTATTGGAGAGCTCCATTGTGCAGTTGCTGATAGATCTCAATGATAACTTGTGAACATGTGCTACTTCAAAGCATAGCATACTTACCAAGTTCAAAGCATAGCACAGTTACCGAGTTTGAATTCAAAATTCAAATTTGATTAGATACAGGAAAAATTTACATGTGCTACTTCAAAGCATAGCATAGTTACCAAGTTTGAATTCAAATTTGATGAGATGAAGGAAAAATTCTATTACTTGAAGTCCAATATGGAAAAAAATTTGAGTATACATCTTACAAATATTACATATTATTTTTTCAAAATTTTAGAGAACAGGCAATGCAAGGAAAGTGATGATGAGGAATCATAACATAAGATGTCAAATGAGAATTTGTTGTTGCAGAGGGGGTCGGACAAGAATTGATGTTATCTCTCAGTGGCCTAAAAACAGGGCATTCTTTGTGAAGCTAAAACAAAGCATTCCCTAGAATCTCATAGAAAATTGCACATATGGCCATAACACAGCAGTGGAGACATCCCACAGCCATCAATGCAGCGCATGTTGAGGCTGATAGTGCCCCTAATGGAGTAGAGCTGGTTAAGTTGATGGGTAGGAATACTGCACATATGGCCATAACACAGCAGTGGAGACATCCTAGAGTGCCATCAATGCAGCGCATGTTGAGGCTGAGATTGCCCCTAATGGAGTAGAGCTGGTTAAGTTGATGGGTAGGAATACTAGACATATTGCATTGCATTCAACTTTGGGTAGCAGGGATGTGGACTGCTGCCTTATACCTTGAACTCATTCTATCTGGACGGAGAAGGGGGGTTCTTTGAATTTTTGGAGCATAGGTTGGCAGAGAATGGGTACTTTGTGCTCGTTGTTGCAGAGGGGGCTGGACAAGAATTGATTCCCAGGAGGCCCGAAAACAAGGGGAAGAGGGATGAATATGGAAATCCTGTGTGTTTTTGGATGTTCGGCCGTGGGTTAGGGATGAGCTGAAGCATTGGTGGAAGAAACATCACCCCGATGAGCTCTTTACATTGAACTTTTCATAAGTTTACACAATATTAGAGCTCAAAATATACAAACTCAAAGTATGATTAAGCTCTCAAAATATACAAACTCAAAGTACGATTAAGCTCTGGGTTAGATGAATCTGTGATAGTATGTAAATTCATCTATGTACTTATTTCAAAATGGACAAAGTAATTGTCATTCAACACTGATATTGAATAGCACATCAAAACTCTGCAAATGCATGCTTTGCAATACTAAATCTGATTTCCTATAGCCCATATTTGCAATCCTGTATGAAATGTTCCCAAGCCAATTTTTTTGCTTGGAACACTAACTGACCACTGATTATCTTGTGTTTGTGTGTTTGTTTGCAGGTTGTCTTCTTAAGTTCGGCCTTAAGGTTTATATTCAGTTATCAAGCATAGATCTGAAGATTTAATCAATGGAAATACAAGATATGACTAGTACATAGATATGGAACCAAACAACATAGATCTGACCTTTATTAATATGATAAGCAAGAACCTGATACAAAGAGGATGCAGATCTGGAATAACATCAGATAGCTCCAGAAGATAAGATATGAGCTGCTACAAAATGCTCCTGTCAAGAAGATACAAGCCTCCAAAGGCTGGATACAAAATGAAGATCAATATAGAAGAACTAGGGTGTAGTCCAAACCCCCCCTTGCTGATGGCACGTCCTCTTGAGAAGCTGAGAAGACCCAAAGTTTTGGCCTAGCTGAAGGAAGCCTTCAAATAGCATCAAACTCCACAGAATGATAGATTGGGGCAAGTAGAATCCCTCCCTGAAGTCTCAAGTCAAGATGCCAAGATCTACCCTTCCAAATTGTTGAATCCTCAATCAAAACTGTGCCCTCCTGAATGTTGTTAAGCTCAATATTTCGGCCCTGATGAAGGAGGCCTCCAAATGCCTTGAAACTCCCTAGAAAGATAGATCGGGCCACTGCAAGTCACTAGGTGAAGTCTTCGGGTCAGATCTGAAGTGTAACCCCTCCAAACTGAGCAAATCTTAATCACAATAGCGCCCTCCTTCTCTCCAAAATGTGCCAATGATCTAGGAAATCAATCTGCAAGAGTAACCCTCTCAAAATGCACTAGATTTGATGATTGAGGCCCTGGAAGAAGAACCCAGGTGCTAGAACGTCCAAAAGCCTTGTCAAGCTCCTGGATCGAACTTCTCTCCAAAGAATGATGCACCCCCTGGCTAGAAACCCTCATGGGTACAACCTACTGCTCTCCTGGATGAGTGATGGTACCTGTGAATGATGTAGAATGGTGTGGGAGGAGTATTGCATCCCCAAGACCAAGCTTGGAACAAGATGGGTGGAATCTTTCATCACCGAGTTGTTCTCTAGGGTTTGTATTCTCAAAACCCTCAAAACTGTGTGCTCAAGAGCCCCATAGAAAAATGCATAACAATCCAAGATGAATGAGAAGTGCGCCCTAGGCTTTCTTTTATACCTCTTTCTATTCTTCTGTTGAGTTAAGTTAACCCTTAGGTTCAACTCCTAACTCAACCTCAAGCGCTCTAATCCTCCAGTGAGTTACTTTTTACCTTTTCAAGTCAACTTCAAATTGTAACATTGGGTTTAGCTGACTTTTCCCCATGCTGGATGAGACTATAGGTTAGTGGGGATGACTAGACTACTGAGTCTCTCCAAACCTCTTCATCAAGAGGTGGGGGACATTACAGTCTCCCCTGCTAGAAATTGCTTGAAGAGGTGGGGGACATTACAGTCTCCCCTGCTAGAAATTGCTTGTCCACAAGCAATTCTGAGCCTGTCTCCTATATCACTTGTTCACTCTCCCACATCTGGATCCTCAATAGGCAGATCCTTCCACTTTACTAAGTATTCCTTGATCCTTCTCCTCCGAAGATTCTTCTCCCGAACCTCCAGTATTTCCTTCGGCATGAGTGCCAACTGTCCCTCTTCATCCAAGGGTGGAAGTACCTCAAGTGGTGTGATGTGTTGGCCAATGACCCTCTTCAAGCACGACACATGTAAGACGTTGTGAATCTTGCTGCCCTGTGGAAGTTCAAGTTCATAAGCCACGACCCCTACCTTCTTGCTGATCCTGTAGGGTCCAAAAAATCGGGGTTGGAGCTTTTCTCCTCCACTTCTTTTGATAGAAGCCTGCCGGTACAGTGGGAGCCTTAAGTAGACCAAGTCACCAACCTCAAATGTACGCTCTACCCTGTGTTTGTCTGCCTGGACCTTTTGCTGATTCTGTGCCCTTTGCAGATGATCTTTCAATTCCCTGAGTATGTCCTGACTTTGTTGCACCCAATCCTGCACCATAGGAGCTCTGCTATCACTGAAGGCAATCTCTACAAAGGAGAGAGGGTCATAACTGTAAAGGGCCTTGAAAGGCGTCATACTGATGGACTTATGATGAGTGGTATTGTAACAGTATTCCCCCAGGTGTAGCCACCTAACCCATGCCTTCTACTGTCCGTGAGATCGGAAGAGC
>CBVK0101467719.1:0-10914 GCA_900067695.1 Picea abies | reverse complement strand
AACTTCAAGGAAAACCATAACTTATTCTTACATAAATGAGAATGCATTTACTTTTCTCAATTTCAATAAAGGGATTAAATAAGACAAATCAACTGTAACAATTAACAGATAATTATATGTTAAGCTACAATCAGAGTTAAGAATCCAAAGGAAGAGTTCTAGAATTTATTCCAACCCCTGAATCTGTGCCAAAAGAAATTTCATTTTCAATCTGAACCTTAGTCTGGTCCTCCATCTAGACCTTCATCCGGTCCTCCATCCAGAGCTTCATCCGGTCCTCCATCTAGACCCTGTTACAGAGCAATTTCTGATAACGAAAAAAATTCGAAAAAAAGGAATACAAGAAATAAGAAATTGGTCTGGGTAGGAGTTGTATCCCAAGGTAGAGGTTAAGGTGAGGGAACGCCAATCCAGGTGTTTGTGGCTAACAACAATACCTCAAGGAGTACCAATGAAGAGACTCTGATGAACATACCATGAGATTCCTGTAGAATTTAAAATGATTTTTAAAGAGTTATCGCAAGCATAAAAGGGATTTCCTGAGGTGTACTACATAAATTTGTTTCTAGTAAATCCTAAAGATAGAACGTTATTTAGAAACAATAAAATGAGGGATACTTGATCGACATCGTATAATCGACGATTAAGGGATTAAAACACATAGGTTGATAGTCAACACACAAAGATAAAGGTTTCCAAGCGAAGGGTAAAAGCTCGATAAATATGCCATAGTCAGAAATAAGCCAACGAAATACAATCACCAGGAATAAAACAATATCTGGGCGATTTCAAGTGTCCTACGCAGAGAGAAATCCAGAAATAAAACACCAAGGGAAAACGAGTGAAAGGGGGAAATTAAATTATACCAAGCTGCAAAACAATATCTGGGCGATTTCAAGTGTCCTACGCAGAGAGAAATCCAGAAATAAAACACCAAGGGAAAACGAGTTCAGGGTGAAATTAAATTATACCAAGCTGCGAGTTCAAGATTGCACCATGAATTTATTCCAGATTATACATTAACCAAAACTCCCTAACAACAGAACGAAAATAAAGCCAAGTTCTCAACAAAGGTAAGAAACGAATCTGGGTTCCTTAAGACAGTTAATATCTTCAGAACTGTACATAGCATGGGGAACATGAAAATAAATCAACCTTTTAAAACTCAAAGAAAAAAGGGGTTAGCATGGGTTAAAGATCGCGAGAATGCCCAACTCAATTTTACACAAGGCTTTAAGGATAGAGACTGAAACTAGAGTTGCACACCCATTTAGTTAATAAACGAACACTTTCTAATATGACACTCCGTCTAGTCTTGGATTTGACAACTGATACGACCCTCGATCCAACATTTAGTCCCGACCTTGGAATGGTAATTTTTTTTGAAAGGGAAACGAATACATTACAGGTATTGAAAAAACTTGAGGAAGGGTTAAGACTGAAGGAAGGGACAGCATATGAATGCATATTTTTTAAGAAGGTTGAGCTAAAGCTGCAACCCCAAATCGTTCACCCATTAAATACCACAAAAATTAAGGGAATACACGAAGATAACCACTCAATTCTGGGATTATTTTCTACATTCCAGCAAGGAATCCAATCATGAGCATAGGTGCAAGTAGAGATAGTATCCATCCTATTGACCACGTCATA
The DNA here is from genome assembly GCA_900067695.1 of Picea abies. Classification (NCBI taxonomy): domain Eukaryota; kingdom Viridiplantae; phylum Streptophyta; class Pinopsida; order Pinales; family Pinaceae; genus Picea; species Picea abies. The sequence goes on along the minus strand of CBVK0101467719.1, from coordinate 9,261 downwards.
GGATTTATAAGTTGGGCAACGTGCGACACCCAAAACTTCTGTGAAACACGACCAAGTGCGAAGGGTTATGGCTGACAAAAACACAAAGAGAAGGGAAGGAATTCATGGGGGGTCTATATGGACATCCCTCAACAATGCAGAGGAGAAAGGATGATAAGAAATCACACAATGGGCACACAGAGACACTAGGTGAATGTTGGGTGAAGTAAGAGTAAAGCACAATGAAGATCTATGCAATTGCCTGGGTGAGGAGAGAAACCATTGGGTGATTTTCACCATACGATTTGCTCCAAGTGATGAGGAGAGTGACACACAAATCACTCGGAATAATGGGTGCTAGGGAGTGAACAATGGGAAAATCCCTGGGCATAGTCAGCAATGTGTGAGTGGTTAAACCACTAGCGAATTTTTGAGAGGAAAAATGCCCATATCACAGGGATGAAGGGATGGAAATCGCACGAAAGGGAGAGGCTGAACTAAATTACTTGGGACAAGGATAACCAATAAAAAAATGAACTGGGTAAGAGGGCACAAATTCATATCATTTACTCAACGCAGTAGGATGGTATTACAGTCAAGGATCAAGCATTTAAATTGAAACAGGGGTAATGGGAAGAAGACAACGGATGAATTTCAGACCAGAAAGGAAATCCATTTATTTATCAACCAAATAAACCAAGAATACCCAACTATATAGAAACCATTTCAATTCATAAACATATAAATTCACATATAAAACATTTAACTAAATTACACAGAAACTAAAGACATTTTTACCATAACCGAAGGGTGAAGAATTAGAGTTGTTTTTCCACGCTTGCGCTCCATCTAGCTCCTTTCTTGCTAACCATTGAGATCTCATCGGTACCTCCCAGCCAACGCTATGGGTAGTCTTCTTCCCCCTGATCCCCCCGATCCTCAAAGGGGCCAATCACAAAACCGGAAAATAAATTAGTTCCCATCTCTCCTCCCAAGGTCGAGCTACCACTCCTATCTGAGCTGGGTATCCCAACTCCCACAAGAAAAATCTAGTCAAGAAAATCCGACAGCATAACCTTACGCTTGCCAAAAAGTGATCCATTCCTCTTCTCTGCCATTTCTTTTATAGATTTCCCTTTAGTGACCTTTCCATTTTCACATTAAATTAGTTTTATTAATAATTAATTAGGAAATATTCTCCCCCGTACACTTGTCACCCAATCCATTAGTTGCACCAGAATTTCATTTAATTTATTTAATTAAATTGCCAATTTCCCTCACCCACCTAAAGGCATTCCTAAAAATGCTCAATGTTGTCCCTTTGTTCCCTCAATTTCCTTTAATGATTGACATCCTTCTTAAATTTTAGTTGATTTCATTTTAAGAAAGTTTTCTAGACTAAATTCTTTTCTATGTTCCACATTCCTTTTTCATTTAAATTCCCGTTTTTATCTAAGTTTGGATTTAGAAAGTTTTGCACAAAGACAACAATTAAATTTTTAGATAATTTAATACTCCTTTAAATTCTAAAATTTACTTTTTCCCCTTTTCTTTTCTTCATCCCCCACTTTATTAACTGTTTAAATAATTTTTAGTCCTCTTATCCTACTTAGACCTAGGATTCAAATTCAACTAGTCTTAGCAAATTTTTAAGGGAAAGGTTATAATTTAATAAACTTTACTTATACATAATTAATTTAAGCCTGACCATGTGAACGTAAGATATTGTTTTCTAGGAACCTAGGTTCATTGACTCACCTATTTTTAACATCGCGACGTGCCCTTCAAGACGCACTACGTGCTCCAAGGGTGGCACTCGCCTTTTGACTGATTTTGGTAGACGTCTAACCTTTGGAGTCAAAACACCATCAGGAAATCTTGTGGGAGACTAAGGGCCTCTAAGGAATAAGGACATTGCCTTATTGTGCGCCCCTTAAAATCTTCGTGAGCGACTGTCTCAGTCTTCCCTCACGGCATCGTGGATGTCTTGAACTAGGTAATCATTAACCTACAACTCGAGCCACGATGAGAGTGCTAGTAGGCCATGGAAGGGATGTTGCCACACCTCTCCCTCAATATCTCTGGTTGTTGTGCATGACCCCTTTACTCCAAATGTGAGTCTGATTAGCAAGCTATCGTCAACCTCCATCCATCAATGAAATATTTCAGCGGTCCATAAACACCATCATAATATACTAGCCATATGTCACATATGCAATAACATAAATACTCAAACCATAAACCATCCACTGCTTGACTCGATCCAGAGTCTTAAAAGGTCCATCGATGCCATCGACATCCTTAATCGTCAATATTCCTACACACTCAGGATAAACTAGTCAATAGAACCTGTCGACATATATATAATCAAATAACATATAATCATATCTCAACATCACCATAATCCATAAGCGAAATAGTCAATCATATAATGAACCAGATCACTTGAGTCTTGCACGCAAGTGTCCTTAAATAATAATTCAAAGCAGGTTTGCTCAAGAGAAGGATGTTACATACACCCCCTCTTGTTTTAAACTTCGTCCCAAAGTTTCACAGTATACAAGTGCAGAAATAAAGCATCTGACAATATCTAAATGTCTAGCTATCAAACAAAAATGGAAACTTCTGATGCATGTCATATGCGTCCTCCCAGGTAGTTGAGTGAGGACTATAATTGTCCCACTGGACCTTGACCTGATCGACTGTTTGACGCCGTATCTATCAAATGTGATGGTTTAGAATGTGGATTGTCTCAGCCTTGAGTGCACCCTCATCCAATACTGCAAAGAACTCATGTCAATCACATGTGTAGGATCACTAACATAATGTCTTAAAAAAGATACATGAAATACATCATGCATATGCCTCAAATAATCAGGCAAGGCTAGTCGATAGGCCATAGGCCCCTTCCTTTCCACTGCCTCAAAAGGTCCCATGAACTAGGAGAGAGTTTAGAATGCTTTCCAAACTTGATCAAACTCTTGTGTGGTTTCACCTGCAAAAAGACTCGATCTCCAACTTCATAACTACGGTCAATGCGATGCGCATTCTATCAATCATGCGCTTCCTTGATCCTTTGTCTTATCGTTTTCATTTTCTCTTACATTTCTTGGATCACTTGTGGTCCAACCAAGACCCTATCCTCAAGCCGATCCCAACTCAAAGGTTTCTGACATGGTCTCCCATAAACAAACTCGAATGGCACCATATTAATGGTGCTTTGATAACTGTTGTTGTATGCAAACTCTACTAGTGGCAAGAAATCTTCCCAATGCTTATGTTGGTCCATCACGTACATACGCAACATGTCCTCCAATATTTGGTTCATTCTTTCTGTCTTCCCTTCTATCTCCAAGTGATATGCAGTACTACAGTTAAGTTGGGTTCCCAATGCCTCTTTGAAACTAGTCCAAAATCGTCCTGTAAACACTGATCCTCAATTAGATATGATCCTCTTAGGCATTCCATGCAACCTCACAATATCGCTGATGAAAACTCTAGCTATGTAGGGTGCTTGATACATCATATGCACATCGATAAAATGCGCACTCTTCATCAGAGTGTCAACTACCATGAAAATCGAGTCGTGCCTCCTTGCCGTCGGTGGAAATACAACAATGAATTCCATCGAAATGACCTCCCATTTTGATTCTGGAATAACGTGTGGCTGTAGTAATCCTACCAGATGCCTATGTTCAACCTTCACTTGTTGACATTCTAGACATCTTGCGACATAGTTGACTATGTTCTCCTTCATTCCTTTCAAGAAGAATAAGGGCTTAAGGTCTGCCCTCATCTTCGTGAATCCTAGATGAGCCATTTACACTTCTCTATGATCTTTGTTTAAGATCAAACTTCTCAAATCGTCATTGGGAGGTACGAAAATTTGGTTATTATATCTCATTAATCCGTCATTTTCCACAGTAAATCCCTCAAATTTTGGTACCATCATGGTGTTTTGTCCAATAAATTCCTTAACCTCTTTATACCAGTCATCGTTGCATTGTAAAGTTAGAATAGTTTTGCGTAGATTCATCTAAAGAGGCATCACTGAAAATGTATGTGGCCTATGACTCAACACATCAACCACTCTGTTCACTATTCCTTTTCTATAGGTAATCTCGAAATCGTACTCACTAAGAAGTTCCAACCTATGCCTTTGTCACGCATCCAATTCACTTTGCATAAAAATGTGTTGTAAACCACAATGGTCCATTTTTAGTTCGAATTTCCAGCCAATCAGGTAGTTCCTCCACACTCTCAGGGAATACATAATGGATAACAACTCCAAATTGTGCGTCATGTAGTTCTCCTCACGATTTCTTAACTTCCTCGAGATGTAAGTGATCACTCGACCATCTTGCCTCAAGACTCTGCCTAAGCCTTCATTGGATGTGTCAGTGCATACCAAGAAGTCCTCGTCCATGTTAGGGACTTTTAATATCAACGTTGAACTCAACATCTCCTTGAGCCTTCGAAATGCTTCCGCACATTTCTTGGTCCACACAAATTTCTTGTTCTTCTTTTGCAATTTTGTAATCGAATTTTCTATCTTCGAAAAACCCTCAATGAACTGTCAATAATATCCCACTAAACCCAAGAAGCTACACAATTCTAGGACATTCATTGGAACAGGCCATTCCATAATAGAATCAACCTTTGCGGGATCCACAACTATACCTTCATCGGAGAAGACATGCCCTAAATAATGAATCTTCGATTGATAAAAAAAACATTTCGACAGTTTCACAAACAACTTGTTCTCTCATAGACACTATAGTACCAAGCACAATTGTTCGTCATGTTATTCCATCGTCCGAGAATATATCAAAATATCATCAATGAATACTTGAACAAACTTATCTAAGTATTCGCGGAACACCTCATTCATCAAGCTCATGAATACCCTTGGGGCGTTTGTCAGTCCAAAAGGTAAAATGGTAAACTTGTAATGTCCAAACCTTGTCTTAAACATGGTCTTAGGAATGTCTTCCTCCGTGATCTGTTACTGGTGATACCTTGATCTTAATTCGATATTCGAGAGCACCGTCATGCTCTTCATCTTATCAAATAGATCGTCTATCCTTGGAAATAGATATTGGTTCTTGATCGTTTCCTTGTTCAAATGACGATAGTGATTGGAGAGTCTCCATGACCCATCCTTATTTTATATGAAAATAATTGGTGCACCCCAAGGTGACACACTTGGATGCATAATTCCTAGGTCCAACAACTCCTTCAGTTGAATTTTCAACTCCTATAACTCAGGGGTTGACATTCGATACAACTTTCTTTCTATCGGTTCGGTCCCTGGATTTAGGTCAATGGTAAATTCCAATTCCCTCTCAAGAGGCAACCTTGGTAACTCCTTTGGGAATACGTCCGCAAATTCCCGTACTACCAGAAGTTTTCTAGTCCTTCTACCACACCCTTTTCATTCAACGCAAGGATATCTTATAGATTTCACCCCTTGTGCATGCTCTTCCGTAGCTGTAGGGAAGATATGAACCTTAGGGAAACCCCTTGGTTCCTTCTACAATCACATGTCTCTATCCCTTATCGTTGACAAAAATCAACCATTTTGTCTTACAGTTGAGTATTTCCTCATGCGATTCCAACCAATCCATACTGATCACGACGTCATAAGATCCTAATTTTTTTACGTACGGGTTTTCCTTCATGACAAAATCTCGCAGGTTAAGGATACAACCTGTAACCTTTCTTCCAACCTTTTGTTTATCTCTATAAGCCATTTCTACATAGATAAACTCGTCCTGTTTGAATTCCTTTACCTTAATTTGTTTTAGTGTTGCACTAGAAATAAAGCTTTCTGTAGCTCCTAGATATATCAAAATACTAAAGGTCTGGTAAGCAATGGTACCTGATGTCTCAAGAAAAGTAGACTGGTACTCGGCTTGGCGGTAGTTCACCACTGCATGAATCTGATGGGCCTTGCCCAAATATCCTACTGTGGTATGCCTGATTGATCCAACTACTCTGACCCTCTCAACCAAACAATCACACTAGTAATGTGGCTCTCCACATGTCCAACATCTATTTTTCGGTCCCGTACTCCTGGTCCCCGAAGTGGAAGTTGATGGCCCACCGAATTGAAACCTTGGTCTATTCTGCTGAATAGGCCTATACTGTTGTTGTTGCATATGACATTGATGATAGTGTTGTGGTCCTCTGTAGGGATTCCATTGCTGAGGCACCGATCGTCATGGTGTCATGAATGTGGATCCTCTCTGAGTTCCTCGATAACCCGGTGGACGTCTGGCTAGTGTTTGATGCTACATCGTACTAAATTCCTCTTGTCGTGTCTGTCTCGTTGGAGTCCTACTCTGTCCCTCACTGATGAGATCCTCCTCAGCTATGAGGGCCTTCTGGACAACATTGTGCAATTTCTGAGGCATTAAAATCCTCACCTTCACATGAATGGTGACATTAAGGCCAAACATAAACTTGTTGACCATAAGCTTCTTAGTGTTCAAATGTGGAGCATACCTAAGCAGCTCCATGAAATGAGCCTCATACTCGGGCATCGTATGACTGCCCTGTCTCAAGGCATTGAACTCATTTAGATGATGCTCAACAAATTCCTCCGAGAGATACCTCTCCCAAAACCGTTCCTCGAACAGTTCCCATGACACATCTTCGATGGCCATGTTCAATTGTGGCAGGAGCATCTTCCACCATAACAGAGTGCTCCCTTTCAGTGGAAATACCACCATGCATACCTTCATGTTGGAGGTATATTAGTAAAGTGGAAAGCACATCGAAATATTATCCAACCATGCCTCAGTGGTTGTGCCTTTCGTGGCTCCAAAAAACTCAGAAAAATTGAACTTCTTGAGTTCTCGGTGAATGCTACCAGTACTGACTAGTGCACACAGTGGACCCTATAGGGGTATCAACATCTGAGCCTCATCTCTATCCAGATGACCAACCAGGGTCTCTGACATCCTCTGAAAGGACCTCATCAACCCAACTACATACCCAATAACTATTTGTTCCTATCTTATGACTTGTTCTTATCCTTGGGGGTTAGGCCCATCAGGTGTGGGTGCTACTGGAGGTGTCATGCCTCCTCCCCTAGCACCACATCATCTGCCTTTATGATGTCCTCTAACCATTATTACCTACACGAATACAAATCAATTTAATTAGTTATCAATTATAATCAAGTGTTGATGCAGAGGAAGGCGTAATGTTCTGAAGTCATGAGGTTGGACCCACTCTAATACTATATGTAACATCCCTCTATTACAAAAAATTATTTTATTTATTTTTCCTTAGGAGATATACATTACAATTAATAATGACAACATTGGCACATCATCCAACATATTAATGAACAATATTAACCCAGTAAAAGCCTGCACAACATAAGCTGGAACAACATGGTAGTGAACAACGATACATATATTAACGCATTAACATAATAACCAACTTCCCATAACCAAATCATTCTTTTAATAATGACACATCACAACATAAACCATAAATTGCTCAATACGTCTCATAAGAAAAATCATCAGTTAATATCAAGATAATTCATCATAGTACTGGGTCTAATCTAATCTACTCAATCCATCCTTCAAGTAATGATTAAGTGAAATTCATATGAGGCAGATCTATATAAAAATTAAGAATCATAAGCATAATACAATCAACAAGTCTAAGCTAAACTCATGTCTAAGGGATCCATAATAATATCAATCATCACCTGCCATGAAGGACATCATGTTACCTTACATATCTAAATAAGAATAAAGAAGATCAACCACGCTTAACCATACATTGATTTAACATGATACCCTTCATCATGTACCCAATTATAAATTGATAGAATCAACATAAGTATTAATTAGAATTCGACAGCTTACATATCCATTAAATAACTTCAAGGAAAACCATAACTTATTCTTACATAAATGAGAATGCATTTATTTTTCTCGATTTCAATAAAGGGATTAAATAATACCAATCAACTATAACAATTAAAATATAATTAGATGTTAAGCTACAATCATATTTAAGAATCCAAAGGAAGAGTTCAGGAATTTATTCCAACCCCTGAATCTGTTCCAAAAATGATTTTATTTTCAATCTAAACCTTAGTTCAATCCTCCATCCAGACCTTCATCCGGTCCTCCATTTGGACCTTCCTCTGGTCCTTCATCCGAACCTTCATCTAGACCTTCATCTGGTCCTCAATCCGAGCCTTGTTACAGAGAAATTTCTGATAACGTAAAAATTAAAAAAAAAAAGGAATACAGGCAGCAAGAAATTGGTGTGGGTAGGAGTTGTAGCCCAAGGCAGAGGTTAAGGTGAGGGAACATCAATCCAAGCAAAGGGTAAAAGCTGGATAAAACTTCCATACTTAGAAACAATCCAAGTAAATACAATCGCCATGAAGAGAAAAAGATCTGGATGATTTCAAGTGTTCAACACAGAGAGAAATCTAGAAATAAAACACCAAGGGAAAATGAGTTCAAGGAAAAATTAAATTATACTAAGTTGCGAGTTCAAGATAGCACCGTGAATTTTTTCCATATTATACATTAACCAAAACTCCCTAATATTAGAATGAAAATAAAACCAAGTTCTCAACAAAGCTAAGAAACGAATTTTGGTTCCTTAAGACAATTAATATCTTCAGAACTATACAGAGGATGGGGAACATGAACATAAATCAACCTTTTAAAACTCAAGGAAAAAATGGATTAGCATGGGTTAAAGATCATGAGAATGCCCAACTCAATTTTACACAAGGATCTAAGGACAGAGACTTGAAACTAGATTTTCACACCCAGTTAATCAATAAACGAATGCCTTATAATCCGACACTCCGTTCGGTCCTGGATCCGACACCTAATACGATCCTCGATTCGACATTCAGTCCCAACCTTGGAACGGTAAAAATTTCTGAAAGGGAAACGAATATATTACAGGCATCGAAAAACTTGAGGAATGGTTAATCTTGAAGGAAGGGACAACATGTGAACATAGATATTTTAAGAAGGTCGAGCTAACGTTGTAGCCCCAAATCATTCACCCATTAAATACCACAAAAATCAAGGGAATGCACATAGATAACTGCTCAATTCTGGGATTGCTTTCTATAGGCCAGAAAGGAATCCAATCATGAAAAGAGGTACAACTAGAGACAATACCCATCCTATGGACCATGTCATAGGATTTACAAGTTGGGCAGCGTACGACACCCAAATATTGTTGGGTATGTGTTATATTCTTTGCACGAGTAGTAGTGTCTGA
>CBVK0101467718.1:0-26567 GCA_900067695.1 Picea abies | reverse complement strand
AGGGCGTGTATATGTGGAAAAATAATGTTTTTAGCTCTCGGATTTGCAAAAAGGGTCTTCAAGTCTGCATAGGGAAATGAAAAAAGGCCTTATGTACAAGTTTGCATAGGGTGAGGCAAATCTTGCTATAACACTAGTCATGTCTAGTAAAAAATCCAATGCATCCAACTAAAGATTTCATTGATGATATGGGCTTGATGCATATTCCCCATTGGTAGATAAGGCATGCAAATTTCTAATGGAAAATTAAAAGGAAAATGTACTTTAGAGATGATACCTATAATTGTATTCATGAAAGGATTATAGTTATGTTGGGAAAATTTTTGAAACAAAGAATCCATCCACAATGAAATGACATCATATATGGTTGATTTATTTTGTAAACCATCAACTTGAAAAATTAAGGTTAAGATTTAAAGAATGAGGAGGAAAATTTCCTAAACTAACCTACTTTCTCTATTGTCTAGAGATAATAAATATGTTTATGATTACAACACAAATATCATCATCGTGTTCCTCATAACACACCAAATTTACTTCCTATAAGTATTAATGATATCGAGACTTAAGGGAATCATACAAAATAAATAGACCTCAAATTATAGTGGGATTTAAAAAAAAAGACTCATTGGTCTAAATAGACCTCAAATTATAGTGGGATTTAAAAAAAAAGACTCATTGGTCTAGAGATTATTTAAGCTTTACAAACATGCTTGATCACGACTTCTTATTAATCAAAACTAGAACAAACTTTGTCAAAAAATTGATAAAATTTCAAATTAATTGGAACTCTAACTTCTTTTATTAATAAATTCGAGCAACTAAAAAGAAATTTAAAACATATTTGATGTCTTTATGAATTAGGTTGTGTTGTAACAATAAATTAGTAATATTTTTCCATAATTAATCTAGAATAATTTTTTAAAGCATCTTTATAAAGTCTTTATTTAAAATATTCAATAATATATACCAAAGATTTTTATCTCATTAAAAAAAAATCAAGTAAAAAATAAATACAAATATATATAATACATGTAAAATATGTTTTTTAACCTAACTAACCATCCCGAATCAATAAAACCAACTTAATATCTAAACTAAAACCAACCCTCTTCTAATCTTAATCAAACATACCTTCTAATCTTATTCAAACATACCATGCATATCAACATTACTTTACTTTTGTTACCATTCATGAAGATCATTTCCTATAAAATCATCATTGTAAAATCACTAATATTCTTAAAAAAACCAATATGATATTTCACAATGAGTGGAATGCTATCACTTATAACATTTAAAGCTTACAATATGTTTTACTTGAACTATTGAAATTAAGTTAAAAGTAAATTTATAATCCATTATATGTTAGTTTTTCATAAAAGAGAAACTCAACTTACTTGCAAGTAGTTCTACGTAAAAGGGCTTAATAAAATTTCTTCTCTGTATCAAAACCAATTTGAATAGTAGCAACATAATAGCCACGCCAACAATGTTACATCACATCATTAACTATAAGCCTAGGACATCCTTTTCCTGTAGCAAATAACAATCCCAATGCTCTTGAGATTTATGAAATAAATTAAATGACATTAGTACTTACAAAATGATCTTGAGATCTACAAAATAAACTAAATAACAATAGTACATTATTCTATTATCATTGATGAACAACTGGGAGTGATGACAAAATGCCAACGTCACCAGAAAACTTGTATTCCTCATAACAAATCATGTAGTTCTCATAAGGTAACAACTGGGACTCAATGTCAAATCACTATCTACACTAATCCATACTAAATTCTTTCCAAACACAAAGCTACAACATAAGTCTTGTGCCCACATAGTGTACTGAAACACATTTGATAAGAAAGAAAATCAATTAGCATTCATTAAACAAATGACTTAGAAATTAATTGTACATCTAAGTATGCTAATTAATTAGTTTCGTTATACTTGTGATTCCACATGAAATAGTCACATCAAGAAACATATGTTCATTTACAAAAGTAACATTATTACTTCGTATTCATATTTTGTTATTTGAGTGTCTTGTAATTGTTTGTGTGATTGTAATTGGGATTTTACTTTGACATGACCCACCTTCTTGATGATAGATGAGTTGAAAAAAAGTCCACCAAGATAAAGTGGTGGCCAAGAAGGAAAACACAAGCAAAGGTGATGAAGGTCGAGAGGCATGGGTTAGTAATGTATTTCAAGATTGTATTGTTATAATTCATTTTATGAAATACATCAAATTTTACTTTTAATCTATTAATAATTATAATTGTATTTGGTCGTATATGATAGGAAAAATCATGTGATAAAAAATTGTACTGTCGTAATTTATTTTATGAAATACATCAAAACTTATTTTTAATTTATTAATAATTATAATTGTATTTGATTGTATATGATAGGAAAAATCATGTCATTAAAAAAAAAAAAATGGATATCAAGCAAAAAAAAAAATGAAGTATTTCAAAAAAACATAATATTGGCTTTTATAAACAACATATTAAATATGGCTATTATCAATTCTACCACAACAAAAGTTGTTGCCAAACCAACTTCCAATTTAGATGTAATCGCTAAGCCTATTAAAATAGCATGTAAGAATGGAGGGGGAGCATTAATAGGAAAATATATTACGAATTAGTACTTTTATTTTTTGATTTATTTAAATTAATAAACTGTAGTAGTTTTTCCTAATACTAATAAATTGGCTCTTCGCAGAGAAGCATAATGTGGTTCTTCACAGAGAGGATAATGTATATGCTAGTTCTTCCCTTCAAGGGAAGTTAAATGAAAATAATAGTAGTGTCACCATGTCATAGAAAAAATTCATAGCGAATTGAATAGTCAATTGTTGAGGGAATAGTTAGAAAAAAGAATTAGTTAGGTAGAGAGTTTCACAAGAATTTGAGTGTTGAATACAAATAACAATTTATGAATAATTTTCATAAGTTCAAATTTGATGTAAAGATAGAAGATATCAATAGGGTTGTGAGAGTGATTTCTTCTCTTGATCTAGATTCTTTATTTGATTTGTCATGGTTAATTAAATTGTGGAGGCATAGGAATAAGTGGACATAGAATCCCTACATTAGGGAGATCAGAAAAATGACCAAATCATTAAGGAAAAAAGTGGATGCATTGCCCTTAAAATATAGCAAGGACGTTTATAGAAAATTGGTAGCCTATGTCAATGCTAAGGAAGATGCAAAATTTTTCGTGGGCACATCAATCCTACAACAAAAAATATTGGATGAAAGTAATATCTTGGTTGGGTATTTACAATAAATTATTTAACATGAATAACTTTACAATGATGCAATGTTTTGTTGATTATATTAATATTTTTGTAAGTAAGAAAGAAAAATGTGTGTGACTCATAGATGGAGCTAGGGAAATCTAGAATTGAGGGAAAATATGTAAGAATATATTAATTTCTTATTTATTACATTTAATAATTATATGTTTTGTTGGTGGAAATATTCTAATGCAACTAATTTATTTTTTCTCATGTGGTAAATCAATACATTATGAGTTGTCCCTCCCCTTTGTATGTATATTGTGATCTACAAATTACAATATAGGTGAAAGGAAGTGTGGGGGCTTTGTGACAACAATTTGTATAAAGAGTTAGTAGAGAACAAGGTGCTCAAGGTTTGGCTTTTTATAGATAAATAGGTTATCACAGCCTTTGAATATTTTTATTTTGGTCCTTGATCATTACCTTGTTGTAATTAATGAAGCTCAATTATTTTTCTCTCCCTACACTAGATTCCAAAGGGGATCAAACAAAAGAAGATCATCTCTTTAATGAAAGGGATTTACTTGAACCCCTATATGATCATGAGGTTAGTTCCTTTACTTAGAATATCCAATTGTTACCTTTCAAGTTCTAATCTACAAGGACAACCATTTTTAGTTATGAACAAGTTATGTAACAAAATTTCCATGTTCTTTTTACAAATAGGTCATGATACCAAATTGAAATATATAGTATGCCATTGATGTTGAAGAGGATGATGAAAAGGAAATTAATGATAGTAAAGTGTTTCAATAGAATTTAGATATTTTTGTATGTATTTAATTAAAGTATAATAACAATGATATTAATTTAACAATTAATGGAGTTTAGTTTTAGTGCACAATTTTGATTAATGTTATTATTGAGTTAGATTAGCTTATATACTTATGCTGGTATATTATATATTAAAATTGATTACAACTAAAACTCAAACTCCTAGTATAGAAACATTGTAAGTTTCCATTTATTAACACTCTAAATCCTAATTGAAGTAAAAACCCTAAAAAGAAAAAAGCATGTGCTCAATTTAAAGCATCAAAGGTGGGAGAAGAGACATCTATGTTTTGCTTAACCAATATCATATTGGGGTGGATGAAAATTGTGATGTCATTCGAGATTGGATGGTAAAGTGTCATGTGCCCCTTTAGCCATTTCAATGGAAGCCAGATCAACTAGGGAGGAGAATTATGGATAGGATTGTTAGTTATCAATGAATCTCCATATATGAGTAGCTAACTCAAATTCATTAATAATAAATTAAATCATATATTGATGGTGATTTTTAGTGAATATAGATGAAAATTGTGATTTTATTAATATCTCTTAAGCATTGATAATTTTGATAATTTTTTGGAAGAAAATCACTATTTAACTAAAACACACCCTTCTTATCTTAAGTAATGAACATAGATGCCACAAATGGGTTAAGCATAAAAGGGAACAATGCAAATGGTAAGTTGTGAAGTCCATTCATAATAGCAAAAAAATAACCCTTTTATTTAAAAGAGATTGAAAATCTCTTCTTAGAGATGGTTTAGATATACTTTGAAATTTAACCAAAAAAAATAACCTTTTTATTAAAAATAGATTGAAAATCTCTTATGGGAGATGGTCTAAATATACTTTAAAATTTATATAGAAAAAAAAATAAAAAATCTCTTCTTAAAGATGGTCTAGATATACTTTGAAATTTATATAGCAAAACAAATAACCCATTTATTGAAAAGAGATTGAAAATCTCTTCTTGGAAATGGTATGGATATATTTTGAAATTTATATGGCAATGAAACATAGGAATTTGTGATGCCCCTTGGCCAAACATTGAAGAGCTTATGTGGGAAATTGAGATCCTTGGAGTTTTGATGATAGTAGAAAGATAGCTTAGTGAGAGTAGGTTGGAGAGGAAACATCAAAGATCAAAATGGAAAATTCATCCAAGTTCATCCGATTACTCAAACAATGTGAACGGTATACCTCGAATACTATTGTAAAGTTTATTAATTTTGCTATGAATTCTTTGTTTTTACTACAAATTAAACTCTGTTGTCTTGGTATTATTGGGTTTAAATTAAAGATCAAGAACATGTCTTTTGACTCGATGGGAATTTTATCAAAAGGTTCGTGAAATTTTGACACCTAAAATTAAGAGAATAATTCTATTCCTGTCTTGTTTTTTTCTTAGTTTCATCATGATTGGAACATAACCTATCATGGAAAAGAGTTTTCTTTTGGTTTTATCTCTTTATGTTTGTATATTCTATTTTTCTTGCTAGAAAAATGTGTCATTAACAATTAGAATCACTTGAAGGTGATAGAGTACATTTGATATTACAAAGATAACATACAATTTGGAGGCTCCTATCCAAATGTTTCCTCACCTATTACGAAGATTAACAAATTAAAATGTCCCATCTTTAATCATTACATTGCGTTTTTAATCATTACATCCTCTTTTAGAGGAACAATCCATAAATTCCTAATTAATTGACAAATTACATAGAACATATTGAATCAAACAAGCATAAGCAAAGTAAGAAAAAGAAAAAAACAAAATAAATAAATAAGAATTGGGATTTAATGTTCCTAGATTTTTCCTCATTCCATTATCATTGAGATTTATTAGTGTTCTCATCAAGTTTCTCTTCTACCATTGTGGTTCTAGTCCTTTAGCTCTATATAATTTCATTGCATATGGCTCCTAGTTACTGTTTCACTTTAATCTCAAACCCCTATCAAGATTTGAGTCATTTTTCCTTGGTTGTTTTATTGTTCTTGTGAGTTTTTTAAATTTCCCTTCCATTCTATCTTGTTTAAGATTTATCCTTGTTATGCCTAAGGTAGCTTAAATGTAACCTACTCACCCCTTAGGTTTTCTTAAAGGGGTGGAGTATCAAAATATTGTTTTTTCTTATCTATTTCAAAGACTCTTTTTGAGGGTACCATCGTTTTCTTCTCGTCAAAATATTTCCAACTACTTTAACTAGGCTCAAAACTGAGCTTTGGATCAAAAGTTATGGCATCCTAAAGTCCAGGCCTTATTTCCCAAAACCCTCTCATGCCCACGTGGCATCCATGTGACACCCACGTGGCATCCACATGGTCCAATTGGCACATATGTGGTTGTTGTCACGGCTAATGACATAACACCCACATGGTAGTTTACCCATTCAGACCATCAGTCTATTGGCTTTCGACCCCTTCGCACTCAATGACACCTGACTTACACTTGACCGATACCTGACACACCGATATTGACCTATCGAGTATCGGCCCATTCTGACACTACCACATCACTTGAATTTCATTCCTCTGATACCCGATATATCGATATCGACCTACTGAGTATTGACCCATTCTAACATCACCACATCACAAAACTCTCAATAGGCGATATGTCAATAGTCCAATCGACACCCTAGACATGTGGCCCAATCTAGACCCACCGTTTGACTTGACATGTGGCACATGCGGATTGACACTCTCCATGCCATATAATCTCATTAAGTTAATATAAACAACATTACATTAAAATCCCCCACCTTAGTATTTTATTTATTAAATCTGCATTATTGCTAATTAATCCTCCTTAATTAAATATCCCACATAATGACATTTTGTCTTAATCTAATTTACCAAACCAGTAAATATTGAGAGTTTACTTTACATCAGGTGTATTAATTTCCAAACCTACCTTCTTTCCATCTCCAAGCTTTGGAATCCCAGTAGGGAATTAATATTAATATTTTAATTAATTAATGCACTTGGGTTTATTGCATTAACTTACGTTAATCTTTACTAGCCCCTGGGTATCTCACATATCAATGACACCTTCACATTTCAAACTCTCAATGCCCGACATCTCAATAGATTCTAATATTATTATTTTATTATATATTGGCACCCCCTTCTAGGTATATAACTTAACACACGTGATGGCATTTAATATTAATATTATTTTATATCACCCCGGGTATACTACTCACCATAGGCACCTTTGGTTATCATTCTCCCGGTACCCAACATCCTTGTGGGAATTCAATGTAATAATATTATATTACATTTATTTCATTTACTGGCTCGAGGTGTCTCACGCAACTCATGCACCCTCTACCTTACCTTCTCCTAGTGGGCGATACCCCGATGGGATTTAATAACATGATTAAATATAAAATGATTGTATTTTAAAATGTTGGTCCCCGAGTATATTAAGTAGCACGTTCGCCTTACCCTCTCCATCTCCGGTGCATGATAGCTCAATGTTGTATTAATATTATTATTAGTATAAGATATTACATTGGCCAGTAGGCCCCCAAGACTATCACGTAGCACATTCACCAATTACACGTTCCTTCTTCATTCTCCTGGTACCGATACTCCGGTGAGGTTTTAAAACTATTATACTAATATTTTATTATATCAGTCCCCGTGCATCTCATATTCATTCACATCTTGTCCTCTCGATCTTCTGGTGCCCGAAATATCGATGGGGGTTTAATATTATTAAAATGAAGGAACATATATTTTCCCAGGTATTTGAAAACAATAACAAATAAATACACTATCAAGAATTTCTCCAAAGTTACAGAGTAACCTCTGTATAGTACGAATCCATAGGTCTGGAAAAAAATATTCATTTTCTAGAAAAAAAGGGAAAAAATTGAACTTCTCCACTCAAGTGTATTGGTAGATTTAACTGCCTAATTAAACAACTCAATTACCTAATGCATTAATTTTCAACCCGAGGTATGTCCTTTTATTTCAAATTTATCGTGCAAGGTATATGTATGCACAATTTTCGTCTAACATTGATTATCTATTGGTATGCAAACTTAAGCAAGAAACACACTCATTCTTTGATAATTAAACACACATTGTAGACTAGATCACACTTTCTTAAATGAAACACACTTGCTGAAAGTAAAACACTCGTGTTTGAAATGAAACACTCTTCACACTTGCCTTGGAATTGAAACACACTCACACTACTTTTAATTAAAAACACTATGCTGAAATGAAATCGCACTTACATAAATAATCAAACCTCACCCTTGCATAAATGAAACAAATCCACACTTGCATAAATGAAAGGCACTCCTTGCAAAATTGAATTAAACAACCGAAAGAAAGAAAACCACGTTGAGAATGAAAGTAAAGCTATGGAAACAACTTTAGTGTAGGAAGAGATTACTCAATAACATAAGCATTCCAAATAATCTACTCGAAGAATCTCGTTACCAAATCTCATCAACTCACTTAGCACATTTATGAAAACACTGAGAATAATAATGTTGGCAATACTGAACTAATAATGACAATCTTGTAACAATAAAGAAATGTGTACTAAGGAAAGAAACACATTCACTGTGACCAAATAGCAACAATCTAACCTGTATAAGGATACTTTGAAAACCAATGTAAGTAACAACAATCTTTTAATTAACAAATGTAATAGCAACAATCTCAATGAAGCTTATGAAATAATAAAACACAATGGTAAGTAGCAAACTAAATGAATTATAACTACAAGTAACAACAAACTAAACCAAATGTAATCACACATAATCACATGTAACAACAAATTAATGAAATTAATCTACTTACAAATACAATAGCAACGATCCATGTTTAGAGAAGGGGGGGCTTCCTCCTTAAACAAGGTGCTGCAAATCAAATCAACGCTTCATAAATCCAATCCATGAACTTGTCAATCCTTTATTAATCAGAATTTAGGGAATACAATTGTTGTTCTCATCAAATCAAAATCACTAACTTCCACGTACTGATCCCCTCCCTTCTCTAATATATGGCTCTATATTTATATAGAGGAATCAAAGGGAAACTCATAACCAATTCCTTTAGTTTGTAAATTGTCCAAAACACAAATTTAGAAATTATTACAAATTCAAATTGATCACACTTAGAAAAGTGTTCCAATCATGATTTCCTTCATAACAACACATCAAAAATAGTTTGATTCGGTTCTTCATTTGACTGGGCGCTCCAACTTGGATTATTATTTAGAAAATGACCATAACAAGAAATTTGGGAAGTTCCTCCTTGGAAAACCTCTGAATCTCACAAACTGTGCCTTAATTTGGAAAACGACTCGTGTGTTACTCAATATGATATGATACATGTCTCAGATTTTTCAGATTCATTTTCATCTACTAGGAAATTGAGGTAGAAGTTGGTTGTTTCAAAATCGCTGCTAATTTTGGTTCGTACCCTTATCTCATGCTAAAGTCCCACATGTGCGACTTGGGTAAGGTTTGATCCATCCTGATCCATGTCTTTGATCTTAGGAACAAAACCCATGTGGAGGTGTGCTGGTATGCCAACCTTGGAGGTTTCCATCATGAGTGTTGTTATTGTTGTTACAAGAAATTGCTTCATAAATCGTCATCAATAAAAATCAAGTGTGATATTCTTTAATTTATTAAAAAGGAATGAAAACAAGCATTACTTAAACACTAAAGCATAAATAAGTATGACATGGTGTTTTACGAGAAGTTATGGTAAATGGAGTGATAAATGAGCAGTAAGAGGAAGTAAAAGGAATGAAATGGATGTCTGTAAGTGTTAATAATGGTGACAAATCAGTGACCCAACATCTCCCCCAAACTGAATATGTTGCATGTCCTCATGTAACCCAATACATTTATATAAACCAATCACAATAACAACAACAACAATGTTATAACAAGTGTAGCAACATAATAGAGTAACAACAACAATGTAATAACAAGAGTGACAACAGAACACAGTAACAACAAAACTGAGTAACAACAACAATATCATTACAGGAGTAACAATAGTAAATCATAACTCATGAGATGGTGATATTTTGTGACTTGCTACTGGTTCTTGTGTAACAAAAACATGACTTCCTATTGTTGGTTCTTGTGTAACAATAATAGGGATTTCTTGTGTCATTATTATTGTCGTCCATTGAAAAATGAAAATTGTTGATGTACGTACCCAAACTCAAGGATGAAATTTTATTTTTTATTTTTTATCTGTAGGAATGACTTCTATATCAACTTGTTTTGTTGTAGGTTCTTGTGGGTGGCCTATTACTCTCTATGTAATGATTTTTCCTTCCCCCCAAACTAAAACTTTTATGTCAAATAGAAGGTCGAGAAAACAATGTTGTTCCAAGTAAGAAATGTGCAACAGTCCACCCCCCAAACCGAGGATGTTGCATGTCATGCAACATAGTACCTTTGTATCAACCAAGATGTAAGGACTCATTTGAATGTTTCTTCCATTTTTCAATGCATAGTAAACAATCATGATTTTGTTTCATAACAACACATAAAAAATAGTTTGATTTGGTTCTTCATTTGGTTGTGCGCTCCAACTTGGCATATGATTTAGAAAACAACCATAACATGAAATATGGGAAGATCCTCTTTGGAAAAACCTCTGAATCTCCCAAACTGTGTCTTAATTTGGAAAACATATCCCAAGATATTTAATATGCTATGCTACAAACAAAACCCATGTCTCAGAGTTTTCAGATTCATCTTCATCTACTTGCAAATCGAGGTGAAAGTTGGTTGTTTCAAAACTATTGCTAATTTTGGTCTATACTCTTATCTCATGCTGGAGGCCCACATGTATGAGCTAGGTAAGGTTTGATCCACCTAGATCCATGTCTTCAATCTTAGGAACCAAAACCCATGTGGAGGTGCGTTATTATGCCAACCTTGGAGGTTTCCATCATGAGTGTTGTTACGGATGCTACAAGAAATTACTTCATAAATCGTCATCAATAAAAATCAAGTATGATATTCTTTAATTTATTAAAAATGAAGGCAAACGAGAATTACTAAACCACTAAAGCATAAATAAGTATGACATGGTGTTTTATGAGAAACTGTGGTAAATGGAGTGACAAATGAGCAGTAAGAGGAAGTAAAATGAATGAAATGGATGTTTGTAAGTGCTAATAATGGTAACAAATCAATGACCCAACAATGTGCACATAATATAATTATATGGTTTATAACTTAAGCCTTCCTCCTCTTGATATTCAAGTTATTAAGAAAATAAGTGGTAATTTTGAACAATTACTAGGAGTTACCGATCTCCTTTCACCATACAAATTTTGCTCAGGAAATCTTAGTAAAATATATATACACATATATTTATTTATTTGAGCTTCTTTCTGGAAAGCTAAATCTCTTAGGATTAAAACTTCCAACAACAAACATTATGTTTTATCGAGATTTACTGCCCACCTAAAATCATTCAAGTCTTTACTACTTTTTAGGAAATAGCCACCATTTTAGGTATTTCTCTTTGGACATAATTTTACTGAGTAATTCCAGGTAAGAATTCCAAGAAATAAATTAAATACAAAGCACATATTCTTGATTTCTTTTTATTTACATATTCCTCATGTTAAAATACCTTATCTTCTCAACTATATAGCCTATATTGATGAGACCAAAAATGTGGTTAATCTCTCATTCCAGGATTCCCCCTTACATGAATTATTATGTTGGCTGGAAGTTAAAGGATTTTACCCATGCTTTCACATAATTTTAGCAATTCAAATAAGCCTTCCAAGGAGGTCCTAAGGCTTGACCAATGACTAGGGATGGGTCACCTCCTAGAACTAATCCATAACTTCATTTTTTTAGAGAACATTATTCATTTAATAGAAATTATACATTCTTAACTTTAGATGTTCTGTGAAGACATTGACAACTTAGTCTTCACTACTAACCCGTGAATTATATCTGCACGAATGGACTGCAAATTCCCAACCAACACTATGTTCTTACTCCAAGTTACAAATGAAGGGGGATTTCTCTTGACTAAGAGAGTCACAACAATTATCTTTCATAGCTAACATTGAAAAATTCTCTGCCCCATTTATTAGCTTGATTTAGAAATTCTTCCTCATTTTTTCTTACTCGAAAAAACAGAAAACTTAACTAAGAACCAGAGGAGTTTCCCACACCCCTATCCACTTGGATTTTGGTCCCCAAACCCAACCATGTGTGTCCTCCTTACTCTTCCCACAATTTTTCTCATTTTCTTCCTTCTACAACAAGATTTTGTGGGTCAAATCCCCCAAATTCGTGGGTCAGATCAAAATTATCTAGATGGGTACTTTTCTTCCCATGCTTCTGAGGCATGGAAGTTCTGGTACAACACCCCTCATTCTTTCTCATAATTGTTGGAAGCTGGTATTTCAACTACCAACTTCCTTCATTAACTAAATTCTGGAAAAAAATGACAATCTAGGTTTTTTCTTGTATATTAAATTGACAATGAAATTTCTTCATTGTTTCCATCTCATGGCATCCTTTATGTGTAAGTGCTCCACCCATCAACATTTTCTTTTTATTACCATCTAAATGCATTTTATCATTTTGATTGTTTATCATGGTCCAAACATTAAACATATTATCCATGGCTCATGGCAACATTTAGACATATATTTTCATGTCAGGGAAAACAAGGTGTTACATTCCCCTCCCCCTTAAAGAAACATTGTCCTCGATGTTCTTTGCATCTCAACAACACCAATCATGCTTCCATCTTTCAACTGCTTCAACAATGTTTTCCTCTTCTTGGTCCAGTCCTTTCCCAGACTCTTGGCATTTATCACATGCCTAAAACAATTTCAAACAACAAGCATATTAATCACAATTTCATGCAGTTTTTTTTTTTATCATTTTTCATAATTCAAGAGGAAATTTACATATTAACACAATATTTATGTGTAGTTCATGGATCTGCATTCATATGGCTATCACATTTTCTCGGCTCATTGTTTTTATTTACATACCCAATGTGCTCATGAATCCAATCATAAGATAACAAGAGTTATCATAGTTTCCTCTTCCTTGTGGTCACTCACCTTCCAGGTTCAAACATCCCCTTCTCTGCTACACAGTCCCTCAGGCGATCCATCTTGCCTGCCAAGGATTTCTCACACAAAAAGAGTTTAGAGACTTCACCAAGTCTTGCATCCGAGGCATCCCTCAGGCCCATTTAAACACAACACAACTATATCTATGGCGATCATGGCATTTCATAGGGCCTTCATGTCACAACAATGGCCTTTTCCATGATTTTCCATCTTGACAACCATCATTTGTCCCCCCAGGAAAGATCTATAACCTCACCTATATCACACACATTTAATAATTCATGAGATACCATCATCAATTTCAATCAAACCTTTTCAATATGTTGTCCACATATTTTTAAATTTCATTTGTAAATTTTTCAGGTATGTTCCATATAGGAACTGAGATTCCACAAGTATGAGAATTCCTTCTCATAGTAGTTTGGATATTTTTCATTTATCAAGCATTGGTCTTCCTTATGGACTTATATTGCTTCCATATCCAAGACCATCCTCCCTGCAATTTCAATCTCCACATGGCCAAACAAATTTTTAGTTCTCATGCACATTAGATTTTTATTGCACACTTGCAGTGGTTCACAAATGAATTTAGGAATTGTGCATACTAACAATTAAATCACCTCTATAAATATATTTAATGCGATAAAGTAAAACGAATTGTCATTCCTTACACATGCATTATTTTAACATATTAGGATTTTTCTAAATGCAATCAATCATCATATACCACTAAACCCATGTGCCAATGTCCATGGCCACATATCAACATACATTATATGAAATTAAAATTTAATATGAATGCATTCAATCATTCTTTCTTTGTTGGTAATTGGGGTACCAATATTCATGGCCACCCAATTCCATCTCTTTTATCATTGTTACATTTTTTTTTTTTGTTGTTGTAACACTAGAAGGTCCTCCTTCCATGCTGGGCAGTCCAATACTTTCCCTCTTTCATACAACCTACATCTCCTTAATGCATTAACTAATGTGTTTATTATGAGCGCTTTTGTTCACAATCATACATGATCAACCTATGAATTCATGAAACATTTCTTCATGAATATATTGCAAGGATTTCAATCATCCTTGACTGTTAGAGGTTATTTCCTCTATTATTTAGGTTCTCTCTTCCTGAATCACACATTTCTTGGGTATCAATGATGCACAATAGTCAATTAAATTCACATGCATATCATCAAGATAAAAAAACATTTCAGAAGGGATTCTTACCCAATCCCTTTCAAACCTCATGCTATATAGGCACAAAGTCTTTATATTTGTCTGGATGCCAACACCTTTATGATATGACCTCATCAGTGGTGCTCCATAGGGACGCCTAAGGTCCCTCAACCAATTCTTTAATCAACAACATTCTTGTATCTATCCTTTGCTTGAGGTTGTCCACCATTGGAAACTGTCTTTCCCCAACAACTCCAATCCTTTTCTACACATAACATGTATGATCACATTTAAATTTATATTAGTTGTCATGTAAAATTCAAAATGCATGTATCATGACATTTATTTCAGCAAAAAAAAAAACATTTTCAGATATGTCCCAACATATCTATGTGCACTTTACCACATTATCCTCAATGTGCTTACTAGTGTAATAATACAATATTTCAATTGTTTTGGTATCCTACATCCATCAACCTTCTCATGTTAGAATCATCCACACATGACTAGTATCTTAGTTTCCTCATCCTAGAGAAACACAATAAACAACAAGAAAGGGGACAAGGGTTTCTCCCCTTTTCCAACTCCTTTGCACAATATGGAACCTTTAGATCAGTTGAATTATTTCCAAGGCCTCATTGCCTTTGATTAACATGTCTTAACCAAGATCACTCATTTAAACATATTTATTAACTTGTTTTTCCTTGGCTTTCACAATTGTTCTTTTTAAAGCACACAACTTTGTTTAACAAATCAAAGTTTTTGAGTGAGAAAAATGTTCCTCCTTTTCTCCTTATTTGCTTCTAGAATCTATCCCCTTTGGGATCTGCCTGCTCTATTCCTTTACCAGTCTTAGTCATATTCATCTTGACCTTTCCTAGATGTAACAACATATTACAACATCAAGAATAGCTCTCAATTCAATATTGTGGCAATGCATCTATGCATCTCAACCATAATTGAAATCAAAATGATCAATCATTCACTTGCACGTATTTCTTGCATGCATTATATTTTAAAATGTAATCCATGATTATTATACAAATAGGATTGCAACCCACTGCGTAATTTTCCAACAATCAATTAATTATGTGGCATTTTTATCCTTACAGAGCTCTTTATTCATCTCCTCCATATGGAAATTATTCAACATGCAACTCTCTTGTTACATGTCCCTCACTATCTGAAATGACCTAAACCTGAGCCAACCTCAGTTTCATCATTTCAGAACTTTACCCAATATCCCATAAGGAATATAAATGTGCATTCTTATTATGCATTCAGATTATACATTCAAACATGTACATCAATTTGCATTCACAATGTGCTTTCATGCACCTAATTCACATGCATCAACAAAATGTGTGTGTCTACTACTAACACATTTTACAATTTCACATGCACATTTATTTAAAACTATTTAACTCATGATTGCTCACAACCATTCACATGAAAAGTTTAAAGGCATAATCATATTGCCTTGTATCATAATCAACAAAGCATTTTTTGTTCATTGTTCTTTCAACATTTTATATTATCTCTTTCTGAGGGATGGAGCACACCCTCCTCAAGCTATTATTAAACAAATAAAATAGACTTCGTAAAACATAACCAACTATGCATCCATAACATTATCCAATACGGACAAGTACAAATCTTGCCTCATAGCTCACTTATTCAGGCAATCATACCATCCCTTTAAGCATATATGTATGTATATATATTACTCACGTACATCACTTGCACATATTTATACCGTTCATTTACATTTATTGAATCTTAATATCATCCTTTTATAATGAGAACTTACAGTCAATCACATGACAAGTCTCACAAGAATATTCATAATTATGCTGCCCTCTCTACATGGAAAAAACCAACAATAAAACACTCTTTCCCTTCTACTACCAAGCATTCCACAATTCGAAAAACATAAGCAGGTAATCACAACATTACCTAGGGTAGTAAGTTAACAATTCCAACTTCTCTTCATGTCTTAAATATTTCTTGGTCAATAGACCTTTACCTAGAGAATTCTTTCCTAAATTCCCTCTTACTAGTATGTTTCCCTCTTACTGTTACTTAGGCATACTATCCATACCGTTATGGCTACCATCCACATCTGGAGTTCAATCTGATCCATTGGTTTCCTAGAAATTCCCAAGCACTTCCTTTACCAAACTTTAGATCAACATTTCATTAATAATTCTACCTCATCCTCATAAGGACAATGACCATCAACGTACCATACTTTACAACCAATCACTAGCTGTAATAAGTCTTTATGCATGTTATATACATGCTTAATCATTTCCATATGCATTACAACATATCTTGTGTACCAAGCATTTTACCCATGCCTACAGTGCATATGTATTCCAATTGTCTTCTTTTGCATTCACATGCATAGACATGATTTTAGGTTAATAGGTATATACATTTTCTTAGTACAACCATGAGCTTATAAATTTCTCATGTGCCCATATCACTTTACCTCTTTTATAAAGGTTATCTTCAGTCCAAAGGACTCCTCTTTCTTTTTCTTAAATAGGTTATCCCAGCTGCAGGTTTCAATCATTATAGATCAGGTAAACTAACCTTACAATTTTCCATCAGTCCTTTAATCATGAGGAGTTATATATATACATGGTCTAGTCTTTTATTTAAGCAACAATTATTACTACCAATGATTCTATCAATCCATACTAAATTCCTTTAACCATAAGGGATTTTCCATAAGGGTCTTATCCCTTATATAAATATCCATCATAAATGCAAGAGGCTCGGTCTATCCAAGCAGAGAAACAATGTTACACTTAAATAACACAACTCATCTCACCCATTATCTAGACTCATGCAGCTCTATAACAAAATTCTGCCACTTCGGCCATTCATATTCATGTCTTATCATTAATCCCTACTAGAATATTCCCACTCTTGTAGGAATAGCCATCAATCCAACAAAGCAACAATATAATCCTTCTATTGCAATCAACATGATAAAATTTTCTATTGTAAGGAATTTTAAAACAAAAAAAAATCAATATGAAGTCCTTATTAAGGAGCTAGTGCAGATTACAAACAAACATTTTAAGGCAGAAAACACTTTTCAACGGGATCATTTTAATTTTGATGTACTAGTCCTATGACCGTTCTCTGGCCCATCAAGGCCTAATGTTTGAAGCTCTGCTCTGATACCACTTTGTAACCTACCCACCCCTCAGGTTCTCTTAAAGGGGTGGGGTATCAAAATTTTGATTTTCCTTATCCATTTCAAAGTCTCTTTTCGAGGGAACCATAATTTTTTGCTCGTCAAGAGATTTCTAACGACTATAACCAAGTTCAATACCAAGTTTTGTATCAAAATTTATGGCCTCCTAAAGTTCAAACCTTATTTCCCAAAACCCTCTCATGCCCACGTGGCATCCATGTGACACCCACATGGCATCCACATGGTCCAACTAGCGCATACGTGGCTACTATCATGGATAATGACCTAGCACCCACGTGGTAGTTTACCCATTGAGACCATCGACCTATCAGCCTTCGACCCCTCCGCACTCAATGCCACCTTACTTACACTTGATCAATAATCAATATGTCGATCTCGGCGTATTGGGTATCAGTCCATTCAGATACCATCACATCACTTGAATTACCTTTTGTAGATACACGATATATCGATATCGACCTACTGGGTATAGACCCATTCTAACACCACCCCAATGACAAGTTCCCAATAAGCGATATGCCAGAAGTCCAATTGGCACCTTGGACACATGGCCCAATTTCGACCCGATACCTAGCTTGACACATGGCACATGTAGATTGGCAGTCTTCATACCACATAATCTCATTAAGTTAATATAAATAACTTTACATTAAAATCCCCCACCTTTGGATTTTATTTATTAAATCTGCATTATTACTAATTAATCCTCCTTAATTCAATATCACACACAATGACACTTTTGCTTATTCTATTTTACTGGCTCGGTAAATACTGATGGTTTACTTTACCCCAGGTGTATTAATTGTGAAACCTACCTTCTTACCATTTCCAAGCTCTGGTATCCTAATAAGGAATTAATATTAATATTTTAATTAATTAATGCACCAAGGTTTATTACATTAACTTACATTATTATTTACCGCCCCCCGAGTATCTCACATATCAAACACGCCTTCACATTTCAAACTCTCGGTGCCCGACATCCCAATAGATTCTAATATTATTATTTTATTATATATTGGCACGCCCTTCTAGGTATATAACTTAACACACATAATGACATTTAATATTATTATTATTTTATATCGCCCCAGGTATACTACTCACCGTAGGCACCTTTGGTTCTCATTCTCTCGGTACCCGACATCCCAGTGGAAATTGAATGTAATAACATTATATCATGTTTATTTCATTTACTAGCCTCAAGTGTCTTAATAGCTCATGCACCCTCTACCTTACCTTCTCCTGGTGGGATTTAATAACATCATTAAATATAAAATGATTGTATTTTAAAATGTCGGCCCTTGGGTATATTAAGTAGCACGTTCTCCTTACCCTCTCCATCTTAGGTTCCCAATAGCCCAATTGAGTATTAATATTATTATAATAATAACATATTACGTCGGTCATGTCGGTTCTCGGGACTATCATGTAACACATTCACCAATTACACATTCCTTCTCCGTTCTCCTGGTACCAATACTCCAGTGAGGTTTTAAAAATATTATAATAATATTTTATTATACCGCCCCCCTCACATCTTATATTCACGCACATCTTGTCCTCTCGATATTCCAGTGCTCGAAATCCAGATGGGGGTTTAATATTATTAAAATGAAAGGAAAAATATAATTTCCCAGGTATTTGAAAATAATAACAAATAAATACACTAACAGGAATTTCTCCAAAGTTACAGAGTAACCTCTGTACAGTACAAATCCATAGGTCTTGAAAAAATTATTCCTTTTTCCAGAAAAAGGGAAAAAATTGAGCTTCTCCAATCACATGCACATAATATAATTATATGGTTTATAACTTAAGGCTTCCTCTCTTGATATTCAACTTATTAAGAAAATAAGTCGTAATTTTGAACAATTACGAGGAGTTACTAGTCTCCTTTCACCATACAAATTTTGCTCATGAAATCTTAATAAAATATATATACACATATAT
Organism: Picea abies; assembly: GCA_900067695.1. Taxonomy (NCBI): domain Eukaryota; kingdom Viridiplantae; phylum Streptophyta; class Pinopsida; order Pinales; family Pinaceae; genus Picea; species Picea abies. Next base: position 6,995 of record CBVK0101467718.1, on the reverse strand, counting down.
TTATTTATTTGAGCTTCTTTCTAGAAAATTGAATCTCTTAGGATTAAAACCTCCCTTAGTAAAAATTATGTTTTACCGAGATTTATTGCCCACCTGAAATCATGCAAGTCTTTACTACTTTTTTAGAAATAACCACCATTTTAGGTCTTTCCCTTTGGACATGATTTTATTGAGTAATTCCAAGTAAGAATTCCATTCTTACCATGTCTTAATAAGACTTAAATTAAATACAAAGAACATATTCCTGATTTCATTTTATTTACATACTCCTCATGTTAAAATACCTTATCTTCTCAACTATATAGCCTATACTTATGAGACAAAAAATGTGGTTAGTATCTCATTCGAGGATTCCCCCTTACCTGACTTATTATGTTGGTTGGAAGTTAAAGGCTTTTACCCATGCTTCCACATAATTTTAGCAATTCAACTAAGCCTTCCAAGGAGGTCCTAAGGCTTGACCAATGACTAGGGATAGGTCACCTCCCAAAACTGATCCATAACTTCAGTTTTATAGAGAACATCATTCATCTAATAAATATTATACATTCTTAACTTTAGATGATATGTGAAGACATTGATAGCTTAGAATTCACCACTAACCCATGAATTATATTTGCACGAATGGGATGCAAATGCCCAACCAACACTTCGTTCTTACTCAAAGTTACAAATAATTCCTTACAACAGTCTTTAAAATTAGAAATAGTCAGAGGAAAACAACAAAATATATATTTACACAACTCTCTTCCAATTTTACAATCAACGAGTCACACAAAGCAACAAATTTCACCACTTGATCATAATACAATTCTTCATAAAAACAAAACATAAATTCCATAGCATTAAGACATTTATCTTGGCATATGAAAATTATTGAAACACTTATTTGAGAATTACAGATTGATTGAAAACTGCTGATGGGTGAGCCTATTTCCACCCAACCATAGGCACAATTATCTTTGTCTATTATTATAGATGGCCACCCATGAGCCATAAGATGATGCCACGAGGGAAAACTCTCACTCCATTATAGAGATAAATAGATGAAGGATACTTTCCTTCATCAACATAAATTAGTAAGATACATTCTAATTTCACCAAGCAAGGGGGCCTGCTCTTGAATCAGAGATTCACAATAGTTATCTTGCACATCTAACAATAAAAAATTTGCATCCCCATTTATCAAATTGATTTAGAAATTCTTCCTCGCTATTTTTTACTTAGAAATCCAGAAAACTTAACTTATCTATGTTTTTCTAAGAACCCGAGTAGTTTCCCATAACCCCTCCACTTACATTTTGGTCCTCAGACCCAACCGTGTGTGTCCTCCTTCCTTTTCCCACTATTTTCCTCATTTTCTTCCTTCTACAACAAGATTTCATGGGTCAACTCCCCTAAATTCGTGGGTTAGATTTGAATTATCTAGATGGGTACTTTTCTTCCCATGCTTCTGAGGAAGGGAAGTTTTGGTAGAACACTCCCCATTCCTTCTCATAATTGTGCGAATCTGGTATTTCAACTACCAACTTCCTTTATTAACTAAATTTTGGGAAAAAATGACAATCTGGGTTTTTTCTTGAATATTAAATTGGCAAGGAAATTTCCTCACTATTTCCCTCTTATGGCATCATTTATGTGTAATTGCTCCACCCATCAACAATTTATTTTTATTATCATCGAAATTCATTTTATCATTTTGATTGTTCATCATGGTCCAAAAATTAAACATATTAGCCATGGCTCATGACGACATTTAGACATATACTTTCATGTTGGGGAAAACATGGTGTTACATGCTTTCCTTCTCTTCATCTCCTTGCAACCTTTCTTTGTCCTTATGCTATCCATACACAATACCAAATGGTGAAGAAGGTAAATAACTGAAACAAGTCTCTAAAGGAGACTTATTGGTGGAAGAATGGAGTGTCATGTTATAGGAGTGTTGAACCTAGACTAATTGCTCGTCCCAAGTCTTTGGATGTTTCCTATTGTATCTCTTAACAATTGTACCAGTGTCTTGTTAACAACCTCATTTTTTCTGTCAGTTTGAGGATGGAATGTAGTTGAATACTTCAACTTGGTATCCATTCTTTCTCAAAGCGTTGTCCAGAATATTCCCAAGAACCCATTGTCTCGATCAGATATGATAGAGATTGGTGATTCAAAATATACCCAAACATGGTTGAAGAATAGTTCAACTTCCTCTCATCCAAAGACTATCTTCTTACATGGAACGAGCACAAATTTTTTGTTGAAGCAGTCTACCACGACAAACAAGTATTTATGACCTCTATGAGTCATAGGAAAACCTCCAACAAAATCCATGGAGATTCTCTCCCAAGGCCTTCTTGGTACTAGAAATGACATGTACATGCTAATTTTATGGTTGCTTGGATTACTAGTGATACAAAATACACAACCTCTAACAAAATTTTCCACCTTCTCTTGTATCTTTGACCAATACACATACCGCTAAAATTTCACCATTGTCTTTTTTGTGCCAAAATTCCCAACAAATCTAGAAGTGTGTGCTTCTCTCATCAACTGAACTCTTTTTTTCCGGGGTGTGCATAGTTTGTCCAACTTGTATAGTAGCCCATATTGGAGGTGGTATTCATTTCCATCCATGGTAGTGATCGAGCTCTCATTTAGCTACTTCTAGACTCCTCTAAAATGTTCATCTCCCTCACAGTCTTCACTCAAAATTTCATTAGTGAAAGGCTCAAGTTGGATTATCACTCTAAGTACTACAATCTTCTTCAATGGTGGTTGATAGAGCATGTATTCTAGCCTATTCATGGATCCTTTCTTGTACTTAATCAATAGATGAAATTTTTGAAAGAAACCTAACCACTTGTAATGCCTCACCTCCTACATCTTTCTCTGAATTTGTAGGTATTGAAGGGGATAGTGATCAATATGTATGATGGTCTCTTTTCCCAGGAGATCGTGCTTTCACTTCTTCACCACTTGCACAATTGCATATAGATCCTTATCATACTTTGGGTATTCAAGAATTTCTCCATGAAAAAACTATGAATGATAACACATAGGCCTTCCTCCTTGCATGAGTATTTTTCTCCCATCAGTATCTAGTTCAAAAGGTTGTTACAAATTTGACATGGTTAATACTAGAGCATCATTGTTTTTTTTTATTCAAGTCTTCAAATGCTCTTTGTTGTGGCTTACTCCAATGAAATCTCTTTCCTTTGGTAGTCAAGGCATGTAATGACGCTACTACAATGGATAAGTTTATAATGAATTTACTTAAATACTAGGCTCGTCCCATGAAACTCCTTATCTCTATGACATTGGGTGATGGATGCAATCTTCTCTGGATCCACTCTCAACTCCCGTCCTCTGATTCCGTGTCCAAGATATATCAAGGAAGTCTTTTCAAACTCACATTTCTGCAAGTTGGAAATCAATTGATTATGTCGTTTCTAGTACCCGTGTCACATGTGAGAAGTGCTCTTGCTAGGCATTAGTGAAAATTAGTATGTCATCTAGATATACTATTAAAAAAGAGTCGATAAATGGGCATAACACATCATTCATCATCCTCATAAAATTTGTAGGTGCATTGCATAAACTGAAAGACATTACTAACCACTATACAAACTTTGTCTTGTTTTGGATGTTGTCTTCCACACATATTCTTCTTTGATCCTCACTTGATGGTAGCCTGATTTTAGGTCCATATTAGTGAAGAATTTGGCTTTCTACAGTTGATCCAACAAGTCATCAATCCTTGGAAAAGGATATATATTCTTGACGGTGATCTTATTCGGGGCATGGTAGTCAATGCACATTCTCAAGCTTCCATCTTTCTTTGGCACCATGATCATAGGTGAGCCACATGGTGATGTAATAGGTATAATGACTCCATGATCCAACAACTACTTCTTCACTTCATCTGCTTCAGTAATGGACTATCTATATAGTCCAATGTTATGAAGTGGTGACTCTGACAAAAAATGAATCTCGTGTTTAACCTCTTATTTGGGTGGAAATCCTCAAGGCTATTGAAACACTTATTTGTAGGATTTAATCAATTATTGTAGTGGTTGGAATTAATTTCCACTACATCCTTCCAAGGATGCCTTCATCTCCAACTCCTTGCCTTCTCCTAGTTTCTTTCATTCTCTCAAGAATAATAAGACAAAATTCTTGTACTACCCATGCTTCTTCTCGCCTGATGAGCATTGATCAGGTAGATTTCAGACTTATCCTTGTGTGCATTTATGGCGTATGATTTTACATACTTGACTAGCCTACATTGGTTATATCTCCTTATGAAAATTACATCCCTCATGTACACGTATGGACTTCCCAAGATGACTCCACATATTTCCAAAGGAACCACATCTGCAACCACTTCATCGACAAAATTTCAGTCGATGGAAAACTTGAATTTGCACTCCTTGTTCACTTTCACTTCTATATCTTGCCTTACCCATCCCAGAGGGTATGCCTGCAGATGATATTGTGTATCCATCCCGAGATTCTCAATCAATTTCATAGATATCAAGTTGGATTGTGAAAAGGGATCAAACAAACAATCCACCTTGCTCTACTTCATGTGGATTTTAATGCAAAAAACATCAGTCATCTCTTTCTCGTCCTTGTGACTGCAACCAACTAATGACACATCTTTATGAAGATTGGTTCAACTGATCTCCCCTTCTGATTTTGAGGTGATTTTGACATGTTCCTCCACATCTAGTGATATCAATGTTGGAACAAAAATATACTGAGGGGGGGTGAATCAATATCTAACAAACTTTTTACCTTATCCCAATTATTAACATTGCATATTAGTATGCAACAATTAACCAGAAACATAAAAACATATTCACCATCATAATATAAGCACAATATACAATATGTAATGTGGAAACCCTTAATGGGGAGAAAACCACAAAAGCTATTTCTTTTATAATTCAATTATTACAGAATCAGGCTCCAACCTGTGAGGGACACCCATCCCTATTGTAAGCACCAACTTACAAGATTGTAGGCACCAACCTATCATAACAAGAACCTACTTTCTAATTGCAGACACTAATATTCCAAGGAAAACAATCCTTGCTACATGCACCAACTTGTATAACTACAGGCACCAACTTGCATTGCAAGCACCCACTTGCTAATTGCAGACACCAATTTTCCAAGGACACCAATCCTTGATACAAGCACCAACTTGTAGAACTACATACCAACCAACATTGCAAGCACCCAATTCCTAATAAAGAAGGCACCAAACTTCAATGTAAGCACCAACTTACAATGAGGACTTCAATCCTCTCCCGAGATCCACCCTGCCACCCTGAAGTAAATATGCTTATGATTCCCTCAAATAGACAAATATATTTCTTTGTCTCTGCTAACAAAACACTTTCATTATGTACAAATACAAAAATTCCTTGCACCTCCTAACCACCTTTGGATGATTACATTATCTTCTCTTCCATTCTCATGCATCCTCATACTTGAGAGCCTTAGATCTCACCACTCACTCACTTCTGATCCATTGTCCACCTCCTCAAAAACATATTTAGGAACTTTATTTATACAACTTGTGAACTTAAGCATTTGTCCACATATGAAGTTTCTTGTCGGTTCCAATACCATTTGTTTCTTCCACAAATTGGGATATCAAAGGATTCAAAAACCGATCTTAATCTTCTTCTGATGTACGTGCTTTGTTCACTGGTCCTCCACACTCAACCACCGTCTGATCCGAGTCTCCATTGAATTTCCACTATTAATCGTTTCCTTGATATCGGGATCATCGGGGTACCAAAACACTCAATGCCACCTCGACGCCCAACAACTGTTCGATCTTCCCTTGAATTAATCTCAACCATCAATCTAATCTCCTTCATATCGAGACCACCGGGCCCATAGAACCACTAAACATCACCTCTATGCACAATAGTCGTCCGATCATCTCTTCAATCAATTTCCTCCTTTGATCTATGATCACTTTCATCGGGACCTCCGGGATGTTGAAACACTCAACACCCTCGTGATGCTTAGTAGTCGTTAGACCATATATTCATTGGATCTTGTTCTTTGATCTGTGATCGCATTCATTGGGACCATCAGGTCTATCAAACCCCCGAGACCTCAACACTCATCCACTATTGGATCATGATTTCGATTGAATCATCGCCATCAACCTATTCTTTATCCAACAAAATACATTACTCAAACTTGGCACACATCAACCATCTGATATGTCCTTGAATAGATCGTGACCACTTATATTTTTATTTCCCTCCAAAAACAAACTTCATGACCTTATTTCTTAGTAGTCATCCGATCTTTAATCAACGACTATTATTGGTTCTTGGAGTCCTCCTTGTCAAAGTTTGTTCGTCAATTCCACTGCGATGGATCTAATGGTCCTTGAATAGCCATGATAAACAGTGTTGATTGCATCACTCCTTCAACCTGCATGACAATTATTTCCATCTCTCTTAATTACTCGTGGATGGTCAAGTGGGACCCATGATAGATCTATGACTATAATTGTGTGTCTCCTTCTTGCTAATCTACGATCTAGATTGCTCCTCGGAGACCCCTTGGGAGAGTACCTCTACACACTCTACTCCGACGACTTGTAATGTGATAGATCCAATGGTCTTCACAGTCTAAAATCAATGGCTCCGATGGCGTTTCTCCTTCAACATGCACGACGACTATCTCCCATCCCTCTATTTTCTAATGAGAATGTTAGGTGGGACCCACATTGATCTACGACTAATATTTCATCTTGCCTCCATACCGACCTATGGTCAAGATTTCTCCTCGGATATCCTTCATCAGAGTACCTCTGCATAATCAAAATATGACACACATCATCATTTGGGATACTCTATTTGCCACGATGGTATCCTGACATCACCCTGACTTCCAATCTGTCACAACACGTCATCTTGACATGACTCTTCCTCATGACACATGGATTGATTTCAATACAACAC